>LGRX02008784.1:0-29117 GCA_001247695.2 Cymbomonas tetramitiformis
GCATTGTTCACTGTTCACGACACTTGAACGACTTGAGCGTAACGTCGCGTGCTTTTTGATATAAATCAAATAATCAATTTATTCCTGTTTATATTTTTCATTATCCACTGATGACCTGAATTATATTATTGACGCAGTGGGAAGTGATTTGTAAAGTATGTGCTGTGTCACGTAGTCACATGGCTGACACAATGGCTTCAATTCATATAATATGGATACAACATACATAGTACAGCCTACGATTTGGGCGTCAATTTTTGCACTGTTAAAAACGAACTAAAAACGCACTGTTAAAAGGGCTGAATTTTCTGAATCCGTTCAAGCAATCCTGGAATTGCCATGAATGAGGACCTAATTTATATATGCATTTGATAAACAATGGCTTCAATTCATAGAATATTAATACAGCATACGTAGTACAGCCTACGATATGGGCGTCAACTTTTGCACTGTTAAAAACGCACTAAAAACGCACTGTTAAAAGGGCTGAATTTTTCCCCGATTTTTCAAAAGAGAGGGAATCTTCGATTTCATCTCCGATTTTTTCCCCAATATGCATTTTATACACAATGGCTTCAATTCATAGAATAATTCATAGAATATTAATACAGCATACATAGTACAGCCTACGATATGGGCGTCAAAAACGCACTGTTAAAAACGCACTGTTAAAAACGCACTGTTAAAGCACTGATTTTTTTCCCGATTTTTCAAAAGAGGGGGAATCTTCGATTTCATCTCCGATTTTTCCCCCAATACACACTACACTGGGGCTTCAATTGATATAATATGCATACAGCATACAATGTGTCGTGTACCGCCTACGATATGGGCGTCAATATTTGCACTGTTAACGGACTGAATTTCAACCGTCCTTGCAAGGATTTCTGGGAATTGCGGGAATGAAGACCTAATTTATATATGCAAAATTACTCCAGAAATTATGTACACACTACACTGGGGCTTCAATTGATATAATATGCATACAACATACAATGTGTCGTGTACAGCCTGCGATATGGGCGTCAATATTTGCACCGTTAACGGACTGAATTTCCCCCCGATTTTTCAAAAGAGGGGGAATCTTCGATTTCATCTCCGATTGTTTTCCCCAATATGAGCTTTGCGGCATTGCGGGCTTCGCAATCTAAATATATAATAGTGTGACAGGCTGGCGACGTTTAGCGCCCGCGCCCACCGACGGATATGTATGTGTAATTTCTGTTGCAGCCCATACAGGCGTTTTTTATGATGGTGTCACCAACTTTCATTCTGGGAGCTTTGCGGGCTTCGCAATGTAAATATACTGTTAAAAGAATAGTGTGACCGACGCTGATGCCGTTTTGCGTTGCGCGAAGGGAAATTCCACAGATTGTACAATTCCTGTTGCAGCTCATACAAGCGTCTTTGATGACAGTGTCACCAACTTTCATTCTGGGAGCTTTGCGGGCTTCGCAATAATAGAATAGTGTGACAGACGCTGTTTCGCGTCACGTCGAAGATTCCATATATAGATGTATGATTCCTGTTGCAACCCTGATGCGAATTTGTGAATTGCCTTTTATTAATCCTGAAGGCATTAATTTGTATCTTAATATTTCGTATCTGGTTTTACATAATATCACGTCATCATATTATCACGTAATATTATGTCATCATCGAATTTCGACGCGCGCGATCTTCCACCATCCATTATTCAATTATCCCCAACTGTGTTATAAAGCTTTCACTGATTTTTCGATTTTCATCATCAAGCGCCCTCATGGGCTAGTGGTTGAGCGTGTGGCGAGTGTGATGTGTGGATGCGGCAGGTACCTGGATCGAAGCTGGGAATGGAGCGGAGTGGAGACAGTGGTGGAGCAGCGGTATAGGCGCCTCGGTGGGCCGCCCCGGAGAGCCGGGGGGGGGCGCGCTGGGGCGCGGGCGAGGCAGGGGAGCTGCGAGCTGGGACTCGTCATTAGCATTTATGCTCCTCAGGATATTTTTTCATATAAATATTATTATATATATATAATAATAATAATATACACATTTGAATATTTTTATATTTTACGTTTCCTGTATAAATTTATATAAGCGGGGACTTGACAAGAACCCTTGTCCGCAGACGTGTCATCCGAGTTGGACCAACCAGAGTACTCCATTTTTAGCAACGGAAGACAAACAACAATCGCTTAGTTGGCATGATTTGTGATGACAGGTAGTTGATAAACCCCGATATTTGACATGCTACATCAAAAGCAGGGACATCCAATGTGGTGTCATGTCTCGCATTGCTCGCTTCCGTCACAAGTTTTCTGTGAAGGGCTTTGGTATAGCATAGAGACATGTATGCAAATTTTCATCAACTGAATATTCGCAGATGTCAGATATCATACGGTTGTATTGGATGCCCCGATATCTGCCACGTCGCCGCAAGCTGTCTATGTCTTCCATCCGTTGAAGTGCTTAAGATAGGTTTGAGCTTGAATATATTATTTTTATAACCTTATACAATGAACTTCACAAATAAATAATCTTTACAAAAAACATCACTTGTGCTTTCCTTAGACACGATAACGAAAGAATTGTCAGGAAATTGCATCTCCACACATTTTCTTCATGGCTCACTAATTATACATTCATGGCTCACTAATAACTAAGTACATCATACTATACTCGCACATTCCCGTTCCCCAATTTTGGATACGCTTGTATGTTGTATCTATTATACATCACACTGCACCTCTCCTCTCACCAACTGAACATATTGAGAAATGGATCCTTTCTCCTGCTGTTGCTTGCTTCAGTATCAGAATCGGCTTGGTCATCACGAGTTAGCAAATTGCCACATCCACTAAACAAAACATTGCCGTCTTCCTCCTTCTGCATTCATATCCAAATCACCATTGTGCAGTGAAACACCACTCAAATGTGCATATGCCACTTTCTCATTCATCGCATTTGAATGCATATCAATAGCAATTCATCTATTTCCAAGATGTTGGACACCGCAAAGGGTCAACCAGTTAAAGCAAACAGCTACACGTATTTCTGCTCGATTAGGGGAGTTGTGATGCTACACGTATATCCACCCAAGCAGGGGAGTGGCGATGCTACACGTATATCCGCTCAAACAGGCGAGTGGCGATGTTGCACGTATATCCGCTCAGTGGGGAGTAGCGTGCTACACGTATATCCACCCAAGCAGGGAGTGGCGATGCTACACGTATATACTCAAACAGGAGGCGTGCTGCACGTATATCCGCCCAAGCAGGGGAGTGGCGTGCTGCACGTATATCCGCCCAAGCAGGGGAGTGGCGATGCTACACATATGCCCGCTCAAGCAGGGGAGTGGCGTGCTACACGTATGCCCGCTCAAGCAGGGGAGTGGCGTGCTACACGTATATCCGCCCAAGCAAGGGAGTGGCGATGTTGCACGTATGCCCGCTCAAGCAGGGGAGTGGCGATGCTACGCGTATGCCCGCTCAAGCAGGGGAGTGACGATGCTACAGTTCATCAGTGAAGAAGCTTAATCAGTTCACGCACGGTCATTGCACACTACCTGAATCTTTTGATACAGATGGTCCTCCAATTGCCGTTCCAGCTGAGTGCGGTGTGCTCGCTCATTCTGTCCACAACACACAGCTCACAGGGCTCACAACACACATCTCTGATCTTGTTTCAACCCTAAGTAGGACACAGGTCCCGCTGTGCCACAACCTCTTGGCCCCCTTGCAAGCCCGCCCTGCCGCTCACTGCTGTTGCTGCCTCTCGCTGCTGCTGTTGCTACTGCTGCTGCCTCTCGTTGCTGCTGCTACTACTGCTGCTACTGCTGTTGCCTCTCGCTGCTGCTGCTGCTGCTACTGCTGTTGCCTCTCGCTGCTGCTGCTTGCTACTATTGTTGCTGCTGGAACTGCTGCCTTTCACTGCTGCTGCTACTGCTGCCTCTCGTTGCTGAAGCTGTTGCAACAGCTGCTGCCTCTCGCCGTTGCAGCTGCAGCCTCTTGTTTTTGCTGCTGCAGCGGCGCAGCTGCTGCTGCCGCTCGTTGTTGCTGCCACTGTTGTTGCCTCTCGCTGCTGCTGCATGGCGCCACCCTGTGCATACTTCGCATCCTACTCCTGTGAGGCCGTAAAGAGTACTATGAAATGTTGAATGGCACCTGCAGTAGCTGGTAGAGCTGCTTCAGGTTCGCTTCGGACTTCTTGCATCTCTTGTCATTCATAGCCTGCGCCCAACACCCCATTCCCCTTCAGCTGCCTTACAGGTGGTGTTTACCTTCCCATCGAGCGCGCACAACTTTAAGTGTGGCTCGGGATGCGATGATGGCATTGATGACGACTCGGGGGCACTGGGTCTGCCATGAAGACGTACGCCCAGCTTCGAGTGGCAGCGCCCCTGACAAGTGTGAGATCATGCGCAACACAATCAGGGCCGATGGGGCCCTGACCGCCTTGCCGCTCCGCTTGCTAGCCGTCCATTTTCAGCTGCCACTGCCCTTTCCTGAAAACCAGCCTCCCCCGCCCCATTCCTTTGCTCTCCTCAGCCAATACCCACCCTTTCCTCCAGCCCTCAAATCATTGGCTTCCTCTCCCTTTATCAAACCACCTCTTTACTATAAACCCCTCCCGGCGTTGTGTTACCTTCCCTCTCCCTCAGCTGCTCACCTGTTCCCAAACCCGCTCTCGTCAGTCCCCTGGCTTGCCCTCCCTCAGCCACCACCTGTTCTGAAACCCCTGCGCCGTCCCTCGGCTTCTCCTCCCTCAGCCACCACTCTGTTCCTGCAAACCCCTCCGGTCCCTCGGCTTCCCTCCTCGCCCACCACCTGTTCCTGCAAACCCCTGCCGCCCCCGGCTTCCCTCCCTCAGCCACCACCTGTTCCTGCAAACCCACCTGTTGTCCCCTCGGCTTCCCCTCTCCCTCAGCCACCACCTGTTCCTGCAAAACCCCTTGCGGTCCCCTCGGCTTCCCCTCCCTCAGCCACCATCTGTTCAAGCAAACCCCCCTCCTGTCCACTCGTGGTGGAATTCGAAACTCTGTTTTCACAAAAGCGAGCGTAAACTTTCATTCTCAAAAGATATACCAGTTCGCAGCTTGAAACGCCACGAACTTCAGCGCCCAATCATTATTGATTGGGCAGTCTAAGTGAAAGTTCACTAAACAGAGTCCTACGTGTCACCGACGTGTTCATACCGACCGCAGTGACACGCCTGAGTACCGGCCCACGATCAGAATGTGGGCCGATGAACTATTACGCACTTGCCGATGGTCATCAATGATCTAACGGCTACGATTAGTTCAGCACATCTACAGATCTAGATCTAAGGGTTTCTTAGGGTTCCTTCAGGGTTCCTTTAGGGTTTGAGCATCCTCACTGCTATACAAGGCCTAGACACTCATGCTTTACACCAAACTGATCAACAGGCACTGCAGATTTCAATACCCCTTCTAAAGGGTGACTGTCTAGCTAATGCCATTTCTCGGGTATGGTGCCCCTTCAGTCTGTCACACCCAATTTTAGGGATGGTGCCCCTCCAACTCCAGTGATATGGGGATGGTGCCCCTCCAGCTCCAGTGATATGGGGATGGTGCCCCTTCAGTCCTCAGTCTTCAGAGTTGGAGTTCTGCAACTTGATGATACCCAGCCTTTCCCTGTGTGTGAGGAAGGCTGGTAGAGGAAGAGGTTTGGTGAAGATGTCAGCTGTGTTGTCTGCCGAGGCAACGTACAGGGCTTCCACCGTCTTGGACTTCACCAATTCTCGGATGTACATGTTCCTCACCTCAATGTGCTTGGATATGTTGTTGTTGACATAGTCGGAGGCCAAATGAATGGCCCCTTGGTTGTCACAGTACATAGGCACCGGGTTGCAGATGTCCACCAAGTCGTTCAGCACATTGATGATGTACTTGATCTCCCGAGCCCCTTCAGACATGGCGATGATCTCAACCTCGGTAGTCGACAACGACACACATCTCTGCATGATGGAGGAGAAGATCAGTAAGCTGCCACATAGGTAGACTGCAATGCCAGATGTGGATCTCCTCGTGGTTTTACACCCAGCATAATCAGCGCCAGTGTATATGCATAGCGGTAGTGCTCCACTGGCCAGACCCAGCCCCCTCAACACCGAGGAGGTTGTCCGCAATACCAGCTCGTGGTTCATAGTGCCCTTAACCCCTATGGAGCGGATGGAACGTTTTGCGAAAAACATATATTTTACAAATGCATTGTGTTCGTGGTATATGGTATCATGTTAGGTGCACGAGATTCGACATATGTTCCACAACCCATAGACGGTCATGTCGAGCTATTGCATGCATGCGCACATGATATATACAACGATATATCGACAATATACAAGCAAAAAAACATGCCGTTCCAGGAACCAAATTTGTGAAAATTGAGTTCTCGCAACCGCATAATCGAGTAATAAGTCATCCCACGACCATAAAACAATCTCCTTTATTGAATAGGTAATGATCTTTTTGGTCAAACGCGTCGATATATCGAAATATTCAAGCAAGTAGGCGAAAAAAAACACCAAAAAACAAGAAAAAAACATTAGTTTTACAATGTTTCCCAAACTTAAGGCGTAAATGGAGTGTTTTTAGCAATAGATGAATATCGGGAACGTATGTATGGCCCGTATGAAGAGCATGGTGATGTGATATGATACAAACCATTGAACCGGCATACCCATGTCGATGTATGCCACCAACACCGCGATTTCTCACGCTTTAGGATAGATTTTACACATATCACATCCCATGACTCGAGCAACTTTGGGGATTCGCTCACAACGAAATGCCCCGTGCGTAAGGTATATATAATAGGTATATGTGCAAAATCCATTCTTGAGCATTAATGATACCTATCGCGGTGGGCGTGCGAAGCTTGGATGTGCGATCGCAACGAGTCTTGTGAGTTCGAGCTGTGAATGTACTATGATCTAAGCGGTCAAAGTGTTCATATACGGTACAAACCGCTCCATAGGGGTTAAGGTATGGTTCACAGTGCCCTTAAGGTTCAGGGCCACAAAGTGCTCTGGGCCATAAGATGCACAAAAACGAGAGAGAGCCGACATAGCAACCATGATGTCCGGGCGTGTGCACCGTGCAACCCACTGCACCTGCCCAAGTAACCCCCTGAATGGAATGATGGTATCCTTACCATCAGATGGGGCAAGAGAGCACCCAGGAGTCATAGGCAAGCTCGCCGGCTTCGCATCCTAAAGTCCATAGGTCTCCACCATCTGAGAGATATACCCAGACTGAGACAGATATGCCACCCCAGGGCCCCAGCGCACACCGATGCCCATGACAAGATCCAGCACACCCAAGTCCTTGCAGGCATACTGGGAGTTGAAGGCCGCCACAAAGCTGTCATACCATGAACGGCTGTCGGTGGCAACAAGGTAGTCATCCACATATGCCAAGATGGCCACTGTGATGCCAGAATCTCGGATGTAGTAGAGGCAAGGCTCAACATCATTGCGCCTCATCCTCTCATCATAGCTCATAATGAAGGCATCGCTGGTCTCAAACCACTCCTTGCCTGCTTGCTTCAGGCCATACACTGCCTTGAGCAGCTTGGCACACGTCCTGCCCTGATACTCCAGCCCCCTAGGGAGCTTGACATACAAGACCTCCTCCAGGGTCGAGTTCAGGAAGGCCGTCTCCACATCCATGTGATACACCTCGAGGGCAAGGTTGAGCGCCAGAATAATGACCAGCCTCACTGAAGACAATTGTGTGCACGGGGCGAAGGTGTCAAAGTAGTCAACACCATACTCCTGCTTGTTGCCCTTCACACATACTCTTGCCTTGCGCTTCTGCAACTGTCGGTGCTTGTCCAGCTTGACCTTCAAGACCAACGACATGTCCAATAGACGTACACCGGGAGGCACATCCTCCAAGTCCATCATCAGCAGAGCCTTCTTGAATGTAACCAGAGCCTCAAGCTCGGTCTGAATGGCATCCATCCACTCATCAACATCAGGCGCCTCCATAGCTTGTTTGACCCCCTTGGGCTGAGTCACACCATCTGGGAGCACATCCACTGAGCCCCCAGCACACGCCTTCCCCACAACTGCCAAGCACGTGTGCCTAGGAGGGAACTGCACTTTACCCACCGGCAGGTCAATGTGTGTGAAGTTGGTGAGCAGCATAACACAGTATGGCATTGAACTGGCCCCCACAGCTCGTGCGCATGTGATACCAGCTTCCACCTCCTTCCTCCTGGCGTCCACCGTGACCTTAGTGAAGAGAGGATAGTTAACATTTAGTTCACCACTGTATGCAGTTGAGCGCACAACAACAAGGTGCTCAGGATGCCCATCCAGATAGGCTCGGAGACTCACCCAACACGTTTCATCTGTCGCTTGCACCTTCAGCACTGCCCGAATCTCGTCACTGTCTTCAGGTAGATAAGCCCCGACATCAAGGACACCGTCCTCCAGCCCACTCGGGAGAATATCATGATATGCACCATCCAACGCCGTCTCCATGAAGTTGGTGCTCAACGGGGCCATTGCAGAGGGATCCCAGGTGGTGACCACCTTGCCCAGCTTGTCCACAGCCTCATGGAACTTGACCATGCCAGACTTGACTATCTTCCCCGACTCGGGATCATACAATAAGTAGGCTGATGAGACCTCAGAGTGACCAACATACCTCAGCTGCCGTGCTCGGTCACTAAGCTTGTGCTCCCTTCTGCCCGGGTCTACAAAAGCATATGCCAGACATCCAAACACTCAAAGATGGGAAAGGTCCCGGTGCTGCCCATACAATCTGTAATAAGGGAATTTCTTGTGCATGGACCTCCTGAATGTTCTGTTCAGAATGTACACGGAGTGACGAACAACAAGTGGCCACATGTCCACACCAAACCCAGACGTCAAGAGCAGCGCCCGAGCCATCGCCTGCACTGTCCTATAAGACCTCTCCACACGAGCTTGGTTCTCATGGAGGTATGGTGATCCATGGCGTTGCTCAATACCTTGGTCTCTGCAGTACTCCTCCGTCTGCCCAGCAATCATCGTGGTATCCCCATCAGTGTGCAATACCATGTGATACTTCTCATCAAGTCCCATACGGCTCCTGTGCTGCCTCACCTCCGCTAGGAACTTCTCAAGGGTCGCCAGGTAGTCCGACTTCTTCCGCAGGAAGTACACGCATATCCAAGTTGTACAATCATCCACGAAGAGCACGAACCATCTGTAACCACCAGCACTGTGTCGGAATGGTCCACATGTGTCAGACCATACAAGGAAGCCAAACTCTGCAGCACACTCCCTGCCAGTAGGCTTCATCGACGGCCTGATAGCCTTGGTGAGTCTACAGGCAATACACCTATCAGGGCAGTGCCACACCAAGCTCTTGGTATATTGCGCCGTAGTAATACTCATGGGGACCTTCTCGTCCAGCATCTCCTGCATGGTCACGTCACCAATATGGCCAAGTCGAATATGTGCCAACATCTTGGCATCAAGCTTCATCACAGTATGCCCATCCTTGTAGATCACCACCACAAGCCACTTGGTCTCCTGGACCCATACCCGGCTCTCCCCACACATCTCCAGGTTCTCCACATCGTAGCATGAGTCCAATGGAGTTGAGAATATCTTCTCTCCAACACTCATGAACAATGGTAAACTGAGATACAAACTGCCACCAACTGGCTGTCTCCCATCTGGGTAGAACAAAAATAAACTTGGTGGACCGAGGCTCCCGAGCAAAGTCACTCACAGCCTTCTGCAGACATCTCAGGATGATGTCATGCTCATAGGGTGGGTTGCCATAACAGGCTTTGCCATCCCAGTCCCTGCAGAAGCAAGGGTTCCCAGTCGTGCAGCAATCGTTCAGAATGTGATTGTCAATGGAGGCAAACAACTCCAGAGTGAAAGGCCCATGCTCCTCAATGTGCTTCCCAGCTTTCTCAAACTTCCAGTCCGTCTTGTCCCGATCAGAGTCATCGTGGTACAGTGTAGGCCCGTTCATAAGCAACAGTCATTTTCTACCCAGCGGCTGCAAAATAAGCAATTTGCTTATGTATACACCCCTGCTAAAATAATATGAAGGGCACTAGAAATGCAGCGCTGATTGCTTAATACACTGTTGCTTAAAAACGGGCCCGCACTGTAGGCTGCACAGGCCATGTAGGTACCCAGAGTGCTAGTCTGATCCTCATATATGATGTACTGGTTGCCAACTCGAGAGAATGAGAAGGCCACCCCCCCACTAGATATCTGCCTGGCCCCAAAGTCAACACTGAACCCAACATCCTCAAGCGCCACCACAGACACTAGGTTGAAGGGCTGCCTAGGAATGCAGTGAGCACTAGCAAACTGCAGCCCAATAGCGCGCCCAGTGGACACATCCAGCTTGGCAAACGTGACGGTTCCACTGCCCTCCGAGGACACAATACTGGCCTGCACCACACTGAAAGTGGAACTAGCACCAGGATCAAAGTCACTGCCAAAGTCACTCACCAGATTGAATATGTGCTTGGTGGCCCCGCTGTCCAGCAACGCCACCTTCCCACGGAATGCCGGCAATGGCAGGGCCCTGGTGAAGATGTTAGCCATGTTGTCTGCCGAGGCAACGTACAGGGCGAGAGAGCTGCCTACAGGGTGGTCCCCATGCAGCGCATATGCATCCTCATCGCCGGAGTCACTCCCATCCTCAAGACCAGGTATATCACAATACCAATCAGAAGAGCAGTAATCTCCCAACTCAGAATTCACGTCAGCCTCAACAGGCATCCCAGAATCGCCCAGAGCCACAGACCAGTGAAGCGGATGGAATAGTCCAGAGGCCCAATCATCATAGGGGATACCACCCACTCCTTCATAGGGCTGCCCAAGGTGCACATCTTCTTCCTCGTCAAAGTCAGAGGCACTTTCCAGATCCGGCATAGGGTCTGAAGCATAACCACCATCAGAGGAGCCATCAGAGGAGGAGCCAGAGTCCCACTCTTCTGCCACAGACCAGTGAAGCGGATGGAATAGTCCAGAGGCCCAATCATCATAGGGGATACCACCTACTCCTTCATAGGGCTGCCCAAGGTGCACATCTTCTTCCTCGTCAGAGTCAGAGGCACTGTCCAGATCCGGCATAGGGTCTGAAGCATAACCACCATCAAAGGAGCCATCAGAGGAGGAGCCAGAGTCCCACTCTTCTCCAATATCATAGCCCAGCAGCGCCCAGAAGCTCTCGACTACCTGCCCAGTGTCTCGAGTAACCATACTGAGCAAAGTCACCCACGACTGTAGCCTCACAAAGGATCCTCGCACCATAGTCGGTTCCCGCTTGAGTAGACGCTGTAGCAGACCAGACTCCTCGGCCACAGCATGCCCAGCACACACCAATTTCGTGTGGCTTGCCACTATGCCATCAACAGGAAAGTGAGGCCGTTCCAGCACAACCATTGCCCTGTCCAACACTTCCACAGAGCCACTCATCAACATACTATTCACATATTGGACATCCGATGTATACCATGGCTGCCTGGGGGATATCTGATATCCATTCCCAAGATGCTGCTCCCTTCCTGCTTCCCACAGGGCTTGGGTAGGCTCAAGCTTCCTCCCAGGGAGGGACGTGCACAGAGTATCAATGTATACGAACGAGTCGTACACTGGAGTCACCGGAAAGTACTTGTGCTTGTTCAACAAGAACCGATGCTTGTTGGGCTGATAGGGGTGTGACTTCTTACCAGCTCTCCTCTCTGCAGAGCGCCAGCCTCTAGAAGCATCAGACCTCCACCGATAGAACCCCCTCATGAGCTGATTCTCACCCCACAGGGGTAGGACCCTCAGAAGACGAAAGTCCATCCAGGACTGCATAGTAATTGCTCAGGGAGATACCGGATTGAGACTCAGCATAGTCGTCGTCAGCACAACCAGAAATAAATTAAGGTAGGACGTCAGAGAAGTCGGCAACCACGCTGTCCTCCACCAGCTCACAGATTGCAAAGAGAGCCTCGCCAGTATCATCCACACCAGGGTGCTGCTCAGCTTCAGCAACAACAGCCGCACGATTGGGCAACTTCCCATACTTCTGGTAGTCCTGAACCCTCTTCATTATCGCTGCCCGCCTCTTGGGATTCTTCTTGAGGTAAGCCTCCCGCTTATCCTCGTGAGTAACATAGCATTCACTGGACGAGTGTCCAGGCACGTGACACACCGGACACGCAACTCGCTTGCCCAACGCAGCGTGCTTCTGCTCTTCCTGCCTGCGACTGTCCTCCATATTTCCAGCACCCGTCTCCATTGCTGCTGCTAAAATCGCGATGACGTTGTCGTAGTGCGCACATATCGCGTCGCTCAGCTTCTTGAACGACGGCAGCTCGTCCCCAGAGAACATAGTGCGAATATATAAATATGCCGGGTTCAAGGAATTCAGCACCATGGCCACAAACACGGCCTCCAGGCTGCCGACATGAAACGTCTCACCACCCGGCAGGAATTTGCTCGTGCACGCATACTCCTCCACTCTGTCAAGAACCTCCCTCGCATTAAGAAAGCCTTGTAGCGGGGGCGCGAGAGTCATGAACCTCTTGGAAGCAAAGCCTTGACCTGCCGCACAAAGTACGCGGAGCCCGTGCTCCGACGCAGTTTAATTAGTTGTCGCCAGGCTGAGACACCGTCTGCTTCAACACTGTACGAGCGAACAACTGCGTTCCCTGTCCTGGTGGTAACGCGCGATAGAAAGTCATGAAACAACTGGTTGGCTGCCACCGAGAACTTCTCATCCTTCTTGATGTCCTCCAACTCGCGCGTGTCCGTCAATAAAAGCGCAAACGCTGGGTGACGACAAGACGGTACAATTTAAACTCTGAATTCCAGCCACTGGCTGTCATTTTCAGCTTCCTGACCAGAATACGGCTGGTCAGTCGGGAACCCCTTCAACATATCCGTTAGAAGAGGTAAAGGCACGTCCACAGTACCACTCGCAACTCGAGATTTAACACTGGAACCAGACACACTGGATTCCGCGGCCTCAGGACACGCAATAGCATTTCCCGTTCCCGCATTCTGGTTCGCAACAGCCAACGGCGGCACCACGTGTGCCAGGGCTTGAACCATTTTAAAAAGCTCATTCATACGCGCGTCTTGCTGCGTAAATAGCTCTCGCTGTTTCTCATCCATACGCGCCTCTTGCTGCGCGAAAAGATTAGCCAGCGCTACAGAGTCCTCCCCTGTTGATATTCCATCAGGCTTCGCTTCTTCCGAAGGTTCGCCAACAGCAGAGTGCGCACCCAGACCCGGGGGCCTCTCTGGAGCTTTGGCCTTGTCTTGTTTTCCCATTTCGAATACTACGCGCAGTGAAATTTTGCGTGATACAAACTTCGGTTAACACTTACAATGTAAGTGGGCCCATAACCTGTTGGAATTCGAAACTCTGTTTTCACAAAAGCGAGCGTAAACTTTCATTCTCAAAAGATATACCAGTTCGCAGCTTGAAACGCCACGAACTTCAGCGCCCAATCATTATTGATTGGGCAGTCTAAGTGAAAGTTCACTAAACAGAGTCCTACGTGTCACTGTCGTGTTCATACCGACCGCAGTGACACGCCTGAGTACCGGCCCACGATCAGAATGTGGGCCGATGAACTATTACGCACTTGCCGATGGTCATCAATGATCTAACGGCTACGATTAGTTCAGCAGATCTACAGATCTAGATCTAAGGGTTTCTTAGGGTTCCTTCAGGGTTTCTTTAGGGTTTGAGCATCCTGACTGCTATACAAGGCCTAGACAGTCATGCTTTACACCAAACTGATCAGCAGTCACTGCAGATTCCAATACCTCGGCTTCCCCTCCCTCAGCCACCACCTGTTCCTGCAGACCCCGTCCCTGACTTCCTCTCCCTCAGCCACCACCTGTTCCTGCAACCCCCTGCCGTCCCCCTCGGCTTCCTCTCCCTCAGCAGCCACCACATGTTAAACACAGACCCCCCTGCCGTCCCCTCGACTTCCTCTCCCTCAGCCACCACATGTTCCTGCAGACCCCCGCCATCCTCGGCTTCCCCTCCCTCCCAGCCACCACCTGTTCCTGCAAACCCCCTGCCGTCCTCGGCTTCCCCTCCCTCAGCCACCACCTGTTCGCACAGACCCCCTGCAGTCCCTCAGCTTCCTCTCCCTCAGCCACCACCTGTTCCTGCAAACCCCCTACCGTCCCCCTTGGCTTCCCCTCCCTCAGCCACCACCTGTTCCTGCTGACCCCCTGCCGTCCCCTCGGCTTCCTCTCTCCCTCAGCCACCACCTTTTCCTGCCTGACCCCCTGCCGTCCCCTCGACTTCCTTTCACTTAGCCACAGCCACTTTCCTGCATCCCCTACTACCCTGCCCCCTCCCCTCCCGGTCCCCTTGCCTTCCTTTCCCTCAGCTGGCATACTGCAAGCCTTTCTGCCAGCTCCAAAACGAAGCTAAAGCTAATCCTCGGCGCTGCGGAGAAGCTGTGCTCCAAGTCAGGCTTTGGATGAGGCGCGGGCGAAACCGGGGCGCACCTCCATCTTCTGCAGCTTCTCCCGCAGATGCACCACCTCCATCCGCAGTTCGCCCTCAATCCGCCCCCCGCTCACTGCCGCGGTCACTGCGGCTTGAGTAGACATCCGCCAGCTCAGCTCCTTCAAGCGCTGCTGCTCTTCCATCTCCTCCAAGCGCTGCTGCTCCGCCTGGTGCTGCTCTTCCAGCTCCAGCAACCGTCGTCGCTGCGTCTCCTCCAGCTCAGCCGGCTCTCGTCTGTTCTTATGGGCCGCCGGCTGCTGCGTCTCCTCATGCCGCTTACTGGACGGCGCCTGCTCTTTCTGCACTTGCGCATGCAGCTGCTGCACTGCTTCGTCTTCCAGCTCAAGGCTCGATGTGTGAGTGCCCATGGACTCCATGGGCACCTCGTCCAGGGACTGCACAGGACCTGCGCGCGCCTCCTCGGGAAATGAGACCCTGCTTGGGCGCCCTCACATTCAGGGTCCATAGACACCCGAGGCATCGGTAGACGCGCGCGCACAACCAAACGCGCTGAGCAGAGGCTATCGAGAAGGTGGAGGCATGCAAGGGTACCCAACAGGCTGCAGAGGCTATCGAGAAGGTGGAGGCATGCAAGGGTACCCAACAGGCTGCAGAGGCTATCGAGAAGGTGGAGGCATGCAAGGGTACCCAACAGGCTGCAGAGGCTATCGAGAAGGTGGAGGCATGCAAGAATACCCAACAGGCTGCAGAGGCTATCGAGAAGGTGGAGGCATGCAAGGGTACCCAACAGGCTGCAGAGGCTATCGAGAAGGTGGAGGCATGCAAGGGTACCCAACCGGCTGCAGAGGCTATCGAGAAGGTGGAGGCATGCAAGGGTACCCAACAGGCTGCAGAGGCTGCGAACGGAACATGCGAACAGAACAAGTCCTTGCACAACAGAACAGCAGGTGGTGGTTCGAGCGGACCCTGCGAAGCTGCCAGCGTGACGTTGAGGTCAGAGTACGGAGCAAGGCTGTTCGGCGTGTCTGGATCGTTCGGGGAAATCTCCAGAGAGGGTGCGGAGTACGATTTCCGCGCCACCTCATCGGAGGGTGCGGAGTACGATTGCCGCGCCACCTCATCGGCGTGCAGTGTGTCCAGCACCTCCTCCGCGCTGCCTGCCTGCTGGCAGCGCACGGACCGCTCAACCTTCCCTCCCTGCTGAGTGTGCTCTCTGCCGCAGATTGCTGGCAGGAGCGAGCCGCGATCGAAATGCCAAAACACCAAACAGGGCTCAAAGTTAGGGGGCGGCATGGAGGCCGCGCGTGAGGGGGAGGCCAGGGCGCAGAGTTCCAGCCGGCCGCCTTCCGGACTCGGCGGTGCCCTGAGGATAGCGGAACGCTTGACGGTGCGCCTACTCTTAGTTCCGCAGTTCCACGGGGATTCGGCTCGCACAACGGATGGGGAGTCCTACGTGCATGCCTTGGCGGGCAGCGCCGGGCCCGACACCTGTGCGTCCTTGTTTTGAACGAAGGGGTTATTTGTGGGGTCCACGCGGAGAGTCGGCGAGTCCTTTGCGCTGAATGCCGGGTCCGGGGTGCACAGCTGGCTGCCCGCGCTCAGACTGAACTTGCGGCCCTGAGTCAGGCCGTATCCCGCACAACCCCTCCTTCGGGTCAATTTAGGGGTCAACTCCTGCAGCAGCGCCCCGCAGTAGATGGCCTTGCGGTGGGGGCACGCCCACGTCAGCTCATGTGACGTCTTGCTCAACCCCCGGCACTCGGCCGCGCTGTGGCAGGTGGGCGCCCGGCGCATCTTGCAGGCGGCACACGCGAGCGCAACTTTTCGGCGAGGCGGGGCGCACCGCCATATCAGCATTGATGGGATCCTCAGAGAGGGACTCGTGGAACTGGTTGTACATCTTTTCGACCGCGTCTTGAACCATTCCTTCCACCGCCACGTCCATGCTGTCGTACTTCCGGAGTTCAGAAGGGCGAACGCTCTCGTTCGTGAATCTGAAGACACATCCCCCTCCAGTAACACACTTCGCTTGCAAGCGGCGTGCGCCTACCACTGCAGGAGAACCGCAGGTCGCCCATGAAGAGGGGCCAACCGAAAGCCCCACACGGAGTGGTCTCTGCAATCCCACGTCTCCTCACACCACCCGCCTACCGGCACGCAGGCGATCGGCCGAGCCCACTCTTTCGGGCGGTAGGGGGCAGGTGGGGTGCGCACCTATGTCCCGAGTTGGACCCGGGAGACTGCTCGCTGGGCTCCGGCACCAACACCGGTTGTTCGGACCGCACTGGTGGCAGCGGCACTTGAACGGTGACTGCAGGGACCTGCTCCGGCGCCGGCGGCAATGGCACCTCTGTCTTCAAGGGCTCCGGCGATTGCTCGGGTTCCGGGGAAGGTAAGTCGTCGGGGAAAATAGGCTCAGGGCGATTCTTGAACTTGGTCGTCTCGGTCGTAGATGCGATCTCAGACGAAGACTCGTGGACAACAGCTACACTCTCCATGGTCAATAGTCTCGGGCTTGCATCACTCTCCACGGTCAATACTTTCGGACTTGCATCCTCATCGCTATCCCACTCGTCGTCCTCTCCGGCCTGTCCCCCTCGTCCCTCACCAACGTCCTCAACCAGTTACCACTCTGAAAGGTTTTGCGCAACGTTGCGACTGGAAACCGGCCGAGGGAAAGCTGACTCACGTCACACCATACCAAGAACTCAGCCCCACCAGCCTGGAGGCCGGCACAAGAGACGTCGCGACTGGAAACCGACCGAGGAAAGCTGACTCACGTCACACCATACCAAGAAGTCAGCCCCACCAGCCTGGAGGCCGGCACAAGAAAAAGCATGTATGTATGCATATCGCTGCACGCACAGACTGGCGGCTGCTCCGTGCCTTGCGAAGGACTGTTGGCGTGAAGGCATGAGCTGCCAACAGCCGCCCTTCACTTCAGAAACCCTGATCACGTCAGGAACGTGCCTTGTCGATCAGAATACACCCGGAAGATGAGACGAGAATGTTATTCACAGTGGGGTGTGGAAAAACACGCAGCAGCTCTCGGGGCGTACCAAATGGTCCGCGGGAACACGAGAGGAGATCGATACTCACAGCAGGGTGTGGATAAGTATGCAACCGTTCTCGGGGCATATCCAGTGGTTCTCAGCGCGTGGGAGCAAGAGACGAGAGGATGTTTATACTCACGGCGCCGTGCGGAAAAGCATGGCAGCAGGTCTCAGGGCATATCCAGTGAAGGTCAGCGGGTGGGAACTGAGGACAGGAGATACTGAGGCGGGAGCACACACCAGTAGATTCTGGACCCCTGGCACGGACTCGGCCAGGCTCATGGTGGACTGAGCCGCCCTGGACATCACGCTGGACATGCCCTGTAGTTCAATGGGCCCCGCGCGCCTTCAGCGAGTGGAAGCCACGCAAACTTGCGCAGTCTTGGCCCAGAACTTCCACAATTCAGGATCTCGGTCGGCGCTCTGGCACGCGTGCCCTGTGGCCTCCGGATATACGTCCCAAAAGCCGCTGCAGCCACATTCAGGGGAGTGTTTGTTTGCTCGAACACGACTCCGCATATGGCTGAGGCGTGCGATTTTCAGCACACAACTCATGAAGCTCTGCTAAATCAGAAAGCGCGGTGTATAAGAGAACCGCGTGCGGATGACGAGTGCGCAACTATGCGGGGAGCGGATGCGATAGAAGGCAGGAGATGCAGCAACGCAGGACTTTGACACTCGGGAAAGGCATACTTACTTTCCAAGCGTTTTGAATCTTGGCGTTGGCTTCTGGATTATCCTTTTGCAGTTTCTACTCCAACCATGTTCGAACGCCGATTCTCAGGAACACACGAGAACGGCACAAACAATAAGATTTTACGCAGGTGATACTGCAATTGGGTACTGGGGTGGCGGATCGAGAAGCACAGGGCACCTTCACTCTCGCGCGGGCTTGCTTTGCCTTCTTCTTCGCCTTCTTTATCAGTGATTCCATGTCAGACGCAGTGATATCCATGCTTGTGAATGCCATAGGATCCATACTTGCAGCAGATGAAACCTTTGAACGAGATGTGAAGGGGCGAGAAGAGAAGCACGCGGTAATGGTTGTTCTGGTCAGTCAAAGACCTTGACTTGACAGAGTGCTGGTCACTGCTTTCCCCGAACACAGTGCCTCAATGGCTACGGGTGGCAAAAGCAGAAAGGCATGTATCAGGATTCTAGCCAACGCGGTCAAACTCAGAATTAACAAACGAGAACAAGTTCGCCTGATGGTTGCTTCTTTCAGATATAAACGGGACAGCTGTGGTGTCTGCTTTCGCAAGAGATTCAATTCCTCTGCGCAAAGCGTCATATCACTTCTTCTTCAGGTGGCATGCTTTTGATGGAAGAAGAGTTCGTGCAATTTATATTTGCGTGCGAACGAAGGCAACGACAGTTCTTAGAGGTGACCTCGCAGAAGCCCTTCGAGGTGTCCCAACAGAAGCAACACCTTTCTACCCGATAACGTTGAGTACAAAGAGCGATGTGAATTCCCCAGATCAAAACGCCTTGGTTTTAGTAACTACTTAGGCATCGTCGACTGTTGAGCGAGTAAATCTGATACAACTCTAGCTGTCCTGGGTGTTTTGTATCGCACCTGTGGAGGCGAACGGTGTCACTTGTTCTCAAAACTTTATCTTGAGATTCGTGCAAGAGGCTTTTATCGTTCTTGTGTTCAACTTGCACATGTTCGTGCTGAACGGAAGCGTCGTCTTCTAACTAAAATTGAAATTCACTGACCCTTTCATCAAAACAACTGTACAGCAAAGTTTACCTTTCAAATGAATAGTAAGGGAGCGGAAAACGTAGTGGTGACGCAGTCAGGAAGCGCTAATGAACGAGCAGTCTAGTTTGAAATAAATCATGCAGGAAATCATGGATCACTTTTCATCTTATCAACCTCTGCCTTTTGCTTTTGGCTGTGGGTTGCGTGCGCATGCCCTGAGACTTCGTGTTTCTGTTTGTCGTAGTGAAGTGTCGTTAAATTAATGTTGGTTAGAGCTGCACAACTTAAACTGGTCCGTTTATTTTTAACAGTGGCAATTTTCCGAATCCGACAGTCCATGTATGATTCCAGAGATCAAAATACGATGCATTCCTTTGTCGCTCCCCAGGAATCTCTTCGGACCTTCCGATGTTCCCGATCTAAAAACATTGAACGGCTCAAATTTAGTTGGGCACCCCTAATCGAGGGGTATAGATAGAAATAGCAGAATTCGGCTTAAATAATCCAACGGAACACATTTTTATGGTTTGATTATACTAAAATCGGACCGCAGGATGGGAATAGATACTTCATTTTGTTAATAATAAAAGGATCACTAAAAATCAGTGGGTGTTACATTTCAAACCCACTTTTTTTCTTTCAAAACGGATTTCCTGAATCCGTCAGATGAATAAAATCTGACGTCCGACGCGACAACGACGAGACGGGATTTAGATTAAAACCAGTTTGAGTTACCGTTAATGAGAAGTTCAAGGTTTAAACGTTTAAACCACGGAATTTCGACCATGGTCGAAATCGACCACGGTTTGTCGAACTCAACCACGGTTTGGAATAGATCCCCAGAATATTCTGCCTACGTGGGAGGGGGATATCCGCGTCGCGTCAGCGTCCGTTTCGTGGTTGAGTTCAACAACGGTTTGTTGAACGGGAAAATTTCGATTTTTCGTGGTTGAGGCTGAGGCTGATTCTATGGTTTGGTGTCAGGTTACCCGACTGTAGTCGGCGTCGGCAGTTTTTTGATCGCAGCAAGCTGATTGGCTCGGACGACCGTAGGTCGACGGAAAGTCGACGCCGACTCTTGCATGTCACGCCCATGTCAGGCCTTCTATAACTTGCGTCGACCCAAAACTGAAGTTATAGAAGGCCTGACATCTCGTGACATGAAGCATCTTTCGTCGACTTTCGGTCAGACCTTGCTCTGTGCATCCTTCGATCTAATGGAGGCCTGATTTTTTTGACGGCTTTCGAGAGAGACGACTCTCTGCCGACTAAATCTACGTGCCACGTCCGCGGAGAAACTACTCTCGCCTTTTCTGTTTTTCAGCCTGATGTTGCGTCCCAGGCACCGCTTTCAAAGAAATAACTTGATATTTCTGCTACGGTGAGCCTATGATTATGATATTATTCCGAAGTTATAAGACCTATAACTTCGTAATGCGGATATTTTTCATTGTGTTTTCCGTAGTGAACTTTTTTATTGGACATGATGAGCGCGTGCGTAAAGATCCCCGCACGTTTTCATCATTGTACCGCTATAAACGGGACAAATGGAACAAACGTTTTGCAGTCTCAAACTTATGAGTGTTCGAACAGCGTGCAACTCTCTCCAACACTTTATAAGTATGTAATGAAGTTAGTTTCAGTCGCTGTCTTGAGCATCCGCAGAAACGCAGATGCCCAAAACGCGTTTGAAGTCCGCAATGCGAACCCCTTCGCGGCTTGCTCACATCCGCGAATACGGATGGAATAACGCCAAACGCGCTATCACGCAACGTTAACTTAAGTTAACTTTGCGTGAAAACTTGGCGGAGACTCATCTCTGTACATCTCGCTACGCAATCATTTAGTACCGCAAGGGTACTCACTCCCGGCGAGCATCCTAAAACGCGAAGTACGGCTTCTTTCGCTACGTTTCGAGTGTCAAACGACGCACATATATCACAGTGAATACATGTTTAAAATGTTGTGATACATGTTGCGAAATTTGCAAAGTAATTGCCAAAATTCATGTGCGGACAGCAGCCCGACGCATGTTTCAAAGGGTCCTTCCGGGTCAACGCTCAACGGAGAGATAGTAGGCTTACCACACCGGTCAGATGAAAAATCGCACGGTCTTTCCGATTTCTGATGTGGAGGAATATTTCCTACGATTGGGAATCTACGTCATGTCGGGGAGGGCTTAATGGAAAAAGTTCATTCTATAAACTGGTGACAGTCGCCGACGCCGACGCCGACGCACCGTGACGTGACGTGACACCAATCCATAGAATCGGACTGAGTTGACAAACCGTTGTTGAACTCAATAACCACGATCTCATCAACCACGGCACGGTCTCAACATTAATCACCGCGATCTGTGAATATTTTTAGCATTCCTCCAAGCCCCCAGCCACCGTCGACATGTAAAATCCCTTATTCCATGTTCGGTCGACGTGTGGGATGCACACCACCGCATCCCACCACTCACTACGCCGCCCACTGCACGCACAACAGAGGGGACGATGGGTCACCCCCCCCAGCTGGGGGGTTGCACGTCATAGAGATATAATCTCAAGCAACCCGCTTGGTTATAACCCCGGTTATAACCGAATTTGGACTTTGCGGTTATAACCTGCGGTTATATTTTGGGTCACTTTGCCCTAAATCGCAAGGATATAACCGAGGCTATAACCTAATTTGACCCCCCAAGGTTATAACCGGTTACGGGTTATAGGCAACCCAGGTTCGGTTGGAGCAGCGCAGGCGAGCCCCCCGCCCCCTCCGCCTCCCCCGCATCGCATGGCACCCTTCGCGTGATGGTGCTGATGCTGCTGCTGGTGCACCCCCACCGCACGCCCCTACTACGGTAGCGCTACGCTAGCTTGTAGCTAGCTAGCCCTTCGCCTTCGCTTGCGCTCGGCTGCCTAAACGTAAAGTTTAGGGTAAAGGCACCTCCTTCGCTTGAAACGGTAGAGGGTGTCAGTCGAGTGCTTTCACATTTCACGCCTAGGAAAGGCACTCCGAGAATTGCGCATAGCGGTGATTTGCTCCTCGAACAGCAAGTTACAATGGGGAAGATGGTGAACGCTTACATCGTTGCATACAACAGCTTACAAAGTGTACTTTGGGCGATATCCTTTGCCCTCATCGTGAACGAACTCCTCGGCAGTTCGTACAAAACAGTTAATCAGAACGTCGGCCCTGTGCTAAGTGCGCCCAGACCCATTAGACACCTGGTGTTTTTAACGCTGAACTGCTTGAGCCAGCGAGGAAACAAGGGAAATAGCGGCATCTATGCGTATTCCTATGATCTTCTAGAAAGTGTGGGAACGTCAAGCTGGAAGGTGCCAACTAGTAATAAGGGCAAGTCATGAGTGAAACGTAAGCAGCTTCACAATTGCAAGCCTACATTTCTGCTAGAAGATATTATTATTCTGCAACGAGGTAGTCTTCGAAACGGACTCACAGAGTCGGTAAAATTTGCACAGCATCCACACGCCTTCTCAGTGATCCAGCGTGTCTTGACGTTCAAGAACTCTGTTCATGCAACAGGAACCGCGCAAGTACTTTCAGTGTTAGAGACTGCACACGCCGCTCTTGGTGATCCCACGCCCGTTACGCGTTGTTTTGTAGCATGTTATAGCAGCGCTGTCGTTTGTTGCTGGAAACTTGGGCTTTCTGGTAAGTTCCGACGGAGGGAAGCACAGGAGCCTCCGTTAGGGATGTTGTATGTTTGAGTACCTGTAGGACCGAAGACGCATCTTTTGAAACCGCGCTTTCTCTTTTGGCTGCAGGTCTGGTGAGATCGTCTGTCGGTACGAATCTCTTACAGTGGGTGGCTCGCACGCACGTGCTGGTGATGGTGGTGTACTACATTCCTGAGGTGTCACCTGAGGCCATCACGTTTCCCGCATATTACATTTTAAATCTTCTTAAGGACAAAATCATTTCAGTTGACTCAAGGCCACGCTCTATTAGACTGGTCCCACCGCTCTGCCTATGAATAGCGTGTCCCGATCAAATGCTGCTTTACCCGCAGGTTCTCAGAAGGCACGTATACGCTTTAACTGCCCGACTCATGTTTTCAGGTGCAGGAGCATGTAGCCGTTACCGTCATGTACACAGCGTGGGCTTTGGCAGAGGTGAGCAAGCAGGAAGTTGAGGACTCTCCTGGTGCTGCACGTATCACCTAATTCGTGCTTGACAATATTTGATGAGCTTGTGAAACTTATGATGCGAACCACCCGCAGTACAGGATCCTTTCATTTCATGCCAGCCTTGAACGACGACAAAATTTAACACCGTCATATGAAGTAATATATAGCTGAACTGTGCAATTTTGTGGCGACAGATTGTGAGATACCCTTGGTATGCGTGTTCCACTGCTGGCGTTTGCCCTGATTGGCTCACTTGGCTGAGGTAAGCGAGATATGCTTCGAATGGCAAGTTTAACTTTGCAGGGAAAAGTGTTATACGGCAGAACTACTTTTAATGCTCATTTTGGTAAGAGTCGGGTCTCACTGTCTCGTGCATCTTCCGACTTGCGATTACACGCGACAGTGCGAACATCCGGTAGGCAAACTATCACCCGCTGCACTGTGCACTGCGGGGTACTGGAATACAGTGCGATTTGCGCTGTAGTGTACAGGACCCATGAGCGCTGTGCGCTGCAGTGTACAAGACCCCTTTTTTGGACGTTGGCCTAAAGCCCTTTCTAATTAGGCTGGAAAGCGTCGACCAGCTGATGGATAGCTTTTAAGGTGGTGAGCAGTTTATCGATCTTGGACCCCTGTCCGCGCTTGTACGCGATAATTTGTGCGAAGTCACTATGAACTGAGCTAACGGGCTGTGGGCTGAGATTTCTGATAACCTGTCACGATGTGTAGGTACACTGCGTTCATCCCGCTTTATCCAGTAGGGACCTTAGGGGAAATCGTGTTGGTGTACCTTGCGCTGCCCATCGTCAAGGAGCGATCATTATATTCCTTCACTATGCCGAACTTGTTCAACTTTGGTTTTGACTACTACACATTCTTGATCGTACGCCTTCGCTTCCTTGCCTCCTCGTCGAGCCCCACGTGGGCCCAAGGGATATTCTTGCTTCGGAGAGTTACCAGCGTTTACCAGGGTTGTAAATATAGAGTTATGGCAAATGAAGATCCGCAAGTAACGTGGACTGCGATCGTATTACTCTTCTAGAATGCGGCGAAGTTTTCCACTAGTCTTCGAGAACTGTTTTTTCAGTCTGCTCAAAATGAACCCTGCTGTGTCATCTGTGTCATCTGCATCTGCCACTTACCAGATAAATGCTTGTGCAGGGTGCTCTGTGCATTTATCCATTCGGTTGGTGGTCGTTGTATTCCTACATGCTTAAGTCCCGGAACCGCAAGTACGGCCAGAAGAAGCAAGAATGAATACGGTTGGAGTATAAGCTTTGCATAGTCCAGTTGGGGTTATCTTCGAATGGGATATAATATGTGCAAGAGAAAGAGTTATTACACTGGGGTTCAAGTCAGAAAACGCTTCAAGTCAGAAAACGCTTTGTTCAAGTCAGAAAACCTTTTACCTGGACAATGGCTTCGGCCGAAATGTCGCAGCTATTAGAGATTTGTCATATCTAGCGGTCTGCAGTCTCTGAGCTCCTCTAAGAGCAAAAGTGGTGTGATTTGATATGCTGAAAACACCGAAACAATGTTTATCAAGCTCTGCACACTCCTCTGAGACCGACCCTGATAATACCTCAAGTATTATGGTCTTGCTGTTGATGTCTTCAATTCTGAATTTTGAGCTCATTTCAGGAAGGAAATATGCACGAGCAACTTAGCATTGAACAATTGCCGAACGTACTGCCGATCTTTTCCGTATAACAAAATAATACGCAGCTCTAAGTGCATACTTTGAGCGCAAAAAATGAGATATGGTACTCCTTTGTAGAGTAAATATTTCGTGAGTATTCAGCTCATGCTTGAATCACTAAAGGACCTACGGTAACATTTTGGACTCATTAATCACAATGTTCGCTCGAATATAAGTCCGATGCATTCCAGGTCACTTGCAATATTGGGTGGATTATGTCATCAGCTGATTCTGCACCGAGGAATTTATGAGGTGTGTCCGTGAGGGAGACCTCGCCCTGAACTCCAGGATGATACACAATTTACGCGCAGAGCAGTACCGGTAAGGCGTACTTCAAGTTGACGTCCACAGATACAACTATCACCCCTTCCGGGACAAGTACTGTATATGTGCCTTACAAAGTTTGCCATATGTACATCAAAACCTGTATATGTGATAGTAAAACGATTGATGTGCCATTCAACCCAGTCTGGTAATTCAGTTTTGTCAAAAGGTGGGGTTTAGGCATCATGGAGATTCAGGGAATACTGGATTTCCCGTTGTTGAAAATATCATTGATAATATATTGCATCCCATGGATCTGCATTATGCTGTATCAAGGGTGCAACCACACCCCTCAGCTGTGCTCAGCTCCCTGATGCACAATATCGAAGTTGATTTTCAATTACCGTTATCAATGAAATTTACATGGTAAAAATGGATTTCAGCTCCGGGACTTATGAGACATGCACAACATTGAGATACAAAGCATGAACTGAGTGAATGATGTGATGGAACTCTATTATATTATATTTCATTGCAAACCATTTCCAATTATCTTGGATGCTTAAGATAAGGGTCGTCTACGGTACATCGGTCATATGGATGCATTTTCTGCTCAAGTGTAGCACAGTATAGCCTAGATGGCGGCAATGTAGAGAGAAGCATCCGCAGCTTGAAGCTTGGACAGAGGGCTGCACATCTCTCTCAAGACGAGTTGTGTTATGCAATCACAACCAGATTGAACAGCATGTCTGCAATGAAGAGACCCTTGAGGAGCCCCTAGAAGCCATAGGTGGGAGGAAAATTGTCTGGTTTCAGGAAGGAGATGTTCCACCAAGGCGGCGGGCAATGTACTCCTGTTGTTCCTTCAAAATGTTCTCAAACTCCGCCCTGCATCCCACCAGCCCGCAACAAATCACTGTAAAGTGCCCTTCTGCAGATTTTGTAGTTGAAAGTGGCCATTGCGGATCAAAACCCGGTGTTCCGTTTAGGCCATGGAATCTGCTTTCTAGGCCAGTGGATCCCTGCTTATGCCACCACTCACATATTTAGACAATTTTTTTCCCCCAGAGCCAGCTTAGAGTGGTGAGGCCTATCCGTGCGAGCATGTGCAAATTGGAAACAATGCAATCATCGCACAAGTTTCAGACTTGAGAAGCTGAACAACTTTAAACATAAACATATTCCAGCGCCTGCCAGCTGCAAGGCTCCATGCACCGCAGATCCCCAAATGCACATCCCGTGGTGATTGGGGGGCCAAGCAGATTGCGGGATGCAAAAGCGCGACTTGACTTGGGTGTCTGAGCACATGAACTATGTTGGCTTGCCAATGGAATGCAATGTATGTGGAGAACACGGAGCAAGATCGTTTGGGGCCAGAATGCCTCGATAGCAGTCGTTGACAATTGAGAGAATCCAGCAGCCTGAACTGCAGTCTCACAAGTTTCTGCCAATAACGATCCTCGGATTCTCGCATTTGTTCTTTTGATCCGGATTCTGGATTATAACTATTTGCTCTCCTATACCCTACCGTATTACCAAAGACGCGCTTGAAATAGCTGCAGGGCGTGTGATACACCAGTCAGAAGAACTAAAGATGCGCAATCGCTGCAGGGCACGGGCACTGGTCAGAGCCCATGACGTCGACCAGGGATAGCACCTCTCGGCTTCCTCTCGTTCCTTCTTGCCCTTCTCGTGCGCATCCATGCGCTGCTGCTGTTTGTCGGTGTTCATGTCGGCGCGGTCAGGCATGGTGCCGTCACCGAGGGCGCCTTGCCGCAGCCCTGGGGAGTTCTGCTGGCGCGCCTCCTCCCTCTCAAGGGGATCCCCACCCGTTGTCACATCACCATCCTCCTCGTCATCCTCACCGCCGTGAGTTGGCGGTCTCGCCATTTCGGTCATTGTATCGTGCGGGATGACATTGTACGCTGACCGTCTAACCATGAGGCAGTATCCTCCTGCACGCATGCCCCAGCTCCCCGGCAGTCCGCATCAAAAGCTAGTGACCACACTTGGGCGCGAGTACACAAGACTTGATGAGCTAGGTGTCGCAGTCTTAAGCCTGTCATCTGCTGCATGGCAACATCTTCCGGTGTGCGCGCGCGTCCACAGGCTTGCCCTGTTTGATAGCATGTGCAGGATGGGGTGAGCACAGCAATTCGACAACCCCAGGCGCCGGCCCTATGCTGCATATCCACCAAACCATCCGAGATTGGCATGCAGGCCGTAGGGCTCCTACCTAAGCAGCACAGCATGATGCCCACCAGCCCACCACCGCCCACCAACCCGTAGAACATCCAATCGATGTCGTCGTCGCCGTCATCGTCATTACCATCACCCGGGACAGTAGGCGCTGATGTTGGCGCTGATGTTGGATTCGCAGCAGCCGATAGCTCGGCGATGGCCTCTGCGCCCGCCACCTCTGTGGTGTTCACGAGTTCCGAGAGGGCGTCCCCTGTGTATTGGGAGACGAAGGTATCCACAGTGGACACATCGAGCATCATCCCCACAATGCCTTCGGCCATGGAAGTCTCTGTCACTGTCGCGCTCTTAGAAACCTCCGTCGCCACGGCCTCCCCCGACCCACTGTTGGCCAACACGTTGGTGCTTGTGAGCGAGTTAAGCTCACTGGTGGATTCTGCTGCGGCATCAATCACCGTCGAATCCACATAGTCCGCCAAATCATAGCTGTCAACATCTCCACCCGCGTACAACACCAAAGAGTCGCTCAATATGGTCCCCACCGTGCTCGTGCTGGTCAAGTCCACGGCCGAGTTGCTGAATTGCCGAGCCAATGACTGGAACGCATAGTTGGAGGTATCTGTTTGTCCCCCTCCCATTTTCCATGTCAGCACCGCCAAGCAAGCACACAAGTCATGCCGGATGCCTCTAACTCTAACTCACACGGGCAATCCGCACTTGCAGCAACTCTAACTCACACGGGCAATCCACACTTGGAGCAGGAAGCTTAAATAAAACACCCGCAGCTCGGTCTGGTGATCGACTGAGCGAGCCTAGGCGCAGGTATCTGAAACTGATCTCGCGGGGTCAAGCGGACGTAAGCAAGGGCAAGCAGCAGATACAAGTACACGGCTGGAACCAGCACCACACAAGCATCATGGCCCGGGTGCCAATCACCAGCTGTGCATGACAAATAATGCACGCATGCCTCCCTCTCCCCCTTCAAACTCCGTACCGGTGTTCCCACTAGTTTGTAGTAAGCGTCTGCGGGTTGCTGACGTCGGTGAGCTGGTGGGTGCGGATGTGCCAGAGGCGTAGCCAAGTAGTATGTTGGTGCTTGCTGAGATGGCAGCCTGCACGAATGACATTGCGGTGTACACCTCCTCGCCATCCTTCGAGCCCAGCATCGTGTACCACAGTGCATCATATGTATTAATGTCAATCTCTTGGGACAGAGACAGGCCCGTCTTCACGGCTGTGGCCGCTTCATCCAGTGTCAGACTGCCCGCTGCCTGCCACTCAGTGCATCCCCGCAGTGTCAGTCCACCATCCGCCCACCGCTCAGTGCACCCCCACAGTGGCAAATGCCTGTCATCTGTCATTCAGTGCATCCCGCAGTGTAAGACCACCCGCAGCGTGCCGCTCTGTGCACCCCCGCAGTGTCAGACCACCCGCAACCTGCCGCACTGTGCACCCCCGCAGTGTCAGACCACCCGCAACCGGCCGCTCTGTGCACCCCCACGGTGTCAGACCACCCGCAACCGGCCACTCTCAGCGTACCCCGCAGTGGCTTATCGTGCCGCCGGTTGCCTGCCACTCTCAGCGTACCCCGCAGTGGCTTATCGTGCCG
>LGRX02008785.1:0-38213 GCA_001247695.2 Cymbomonas tetramitiformis
TCCACAGCGCCTTCTGACTGAGAGCTGGCTGACTCCACAGCGCCTTCTGACTGAGAGCCGGCTGACTCCACAGCGTCTTCTGACTGAGAGCCGGCTGACTCCACAGCGCCTTCTGACTGAGAGCCGGCGGAGAGAGGAAGCGGGGACCTGCTTGCCAATGGCCGCGAGGAACTCGTCGCCCTCCGGCGTGAAGCGGATCCGCTCCGGCGCCCCGTCCGACAACCGCATCTTCGCCGCGCGCTTCGCCGTAGCGAGGTCCCAAAGTATGACGCCCGCGTCCGTGGCGACGCTCAGCGCGAGGGACCCTGCACCCGCGCGCACCCTCAACCTGCGAGGTCAGCCGCGTGTCGCGGCCCAGCCGCGTGTCGCGGCCCAGCCGCGAACGGCATCACGAGCCGGCGCCATCATCAAGCCCTTTAGACCTATGCTGCAGTCGATCGAATGTGGCCTGCCGCCGAGGGATGTCGCTTCAACACGTGGCGCTACGTAGCTGTGGTCCTGGCCAAACCCGTTGTGCCAGTCCCAGCTGTAGACGGACCAGTAGCGGAGGGCGAGCGTGGGCGACTTGTGCGGTGGTAAGTGCTCCAGTTTGGTGTGCTCGCGTTTTAGCAAAAACAACTATCTGTTAGGGAGCGGGTCAGGGGAAAACGTACAGATGGGAGACGTGTGGGTGAAGCGCACCGGTCGGATGTGCCGTCAAGCTCACCACGGGCTTCTTGTGGCCCTCCAGCGTCTGCCAGCCATCCCCTTAGCCCTCATCTCTCGTCGGCTTCTATCTGAAATGAAGCTCGCAGTTGGAAGATTCAAGCAAGGCGGGTCACGGCACACCCTGAAGCCGGAACAACAAGCACCCACCAGAGGCGGCGCGCGCGCGGAGAATGGGTCAGATGAAGCAGTGCGCGCAGTCCCAACGGCATTTGTGCAGCGAGTCGACATTTTCGGGAGCCCTCGAGGAGGCCACCTGAAGATGCGCCCAGTTCCCCGTCTTCCAGATGCACAGATTCGTGTCTTCGCTCCCACTGATCAGATACGCGGGAAGGCCTGCGCGCAGATCACGCTTGCACGTTAAGCTCATTGCCGCTTGCTCACGTGCAGCGTTCTCGCAGGTCGCCTGGAGCGGCAAAAATAATGCAGGGAACGGCATCCGAAACCGTCTACTGGAGAGGCGGTGAGAGCATCGCCCATTCTACATAAGAGGAGCGTGCGCATTTCCGGGCCCGACGCACCAGCCTCGTCGCGAATGAAATCCAGATCCGTGATCGCCCCTTGGTGATGCTCCAGGGATCCCAAGTCCTTGCTGTTTCTCATGTTGAACAGCCTGGGTACAAGCATGAAGTACGCTCTCTTTGTCACACGCGTGCAGCACCGTGATGATTGAAAGCGATTCCTCATATATCCACGCTCAACAAAAGATCTTGGACACCCAAGCCTCAGCCAGATCACTGGCACGTGCTGGAACGAGTTCCCCAAACCTTTTCGTGGCTGACCCCTGATGCAGCGCCGTTCACCTAGGAGGGACGCGCGCTCTCCCTTCGGCGGACACGCTGACGCTTAGGTGCCGGTCAGAACTAAAGGCTAGCGCTATAATTTGGTTTCCAGAAAGCAACGCTTCCTCGATCCGTTCAGCGTTTGTATGCAAGCACTGTTCACTTAGGACGGCGAAACACACCGTATGGTGTCGTCGGCTCCGCCGCAGGCTAAGAAGTGTCCCGCAGAAGCGACGCATTTCACAGGACTTCGATGTGCTGCAGCACAGAAGACCTGCACAGATGGATAGATGGAAACTGAGCTCCGGCGAACGTGGGGGGGCGGTTGGGGAGCACAAGCAGAGTGAGCCGCGCAGTCCTACTCGCGAAGAGGGAGCACCGCGAGGCTATCGGGCGCACGTGACGGCGCGAGCCTTGTAACATTCAACGAAGTGCACTGAAGAGAGAAAGCGCGGCGATAAGCAACCCTGCGGCAGGCGCTAGGCGGTATGCCTCGAAGCGGGAATTGTGCAGAAAACAGAGAACGCAAAGCCTTGATGCGTGGAGCAAAGATGAGCCGAGCTTAGGTATAAGCAGACAGCAAGCAGGGTATACAGATTATAAGTGCATGGAACAGCGAACACGGATGGGCATCAAACTTAAAAGAGGAAGGAGAGGAGCGTGTCGAACTCACTTTCCAGACACGGAATTGAGGGAGGGAGGCAAAGGTCACTGGAATAGTCGACGCGGGCCAGGACTACTCTCGAAAATAGATCAGTGGGGGAAATACTTTTAGAAAACGAAACTATTTCCTTAACTCGGGAAATCGAACAAAATAATGGGGCAGTGCAAAGCTGTGCCCAACTTTCGAGTGGAAAACGAAGACTCCTCACGTTATAACTTCGTAGACAAGTGCACCAAGATGCAGACCTATGAATGCAGAAATACCAACGAAGCTTTCTGCTTTGCCGAAAAACTTTCCAATAGCTATTGCACTATGATACCCGACACACCTGTTTAAGTTGTGCCGATTCCTGTGGGCCCTCTTTGGCGTCGTCGATCTCGAAGCCAAACAAAAATCGCTCATATGATCCGGCTGCAAGAATTAACCCGCTCCGCGACACTGCCATATTGATGGCGGAATCAAGCTGCACACGAGAGCGAAAGAGATTTGTCGATTAAACCGTCTCGACCATCCGCATGGGAAGTTTTGTTCACGTGTTCCGAGTTATGTTCCGCCTTCAGTTTTTGAGGGGTGTTCCTCACGTAAGTCTTTGTCTAACGTAAGTGGTTACAGTACAAGATGAAGATCCTCACACCCGACCGACACGGCATCGGCAGCCGAGCGGCATGATGATCCATTCGATTGATGATCGGGCTGCAACTTACTCTCGTCCCCAGAGTTTAGACGAGCCGCGCTAAGCGCGGCTACCCGCGATTCGATTCGAGGGCTGCGTTACTTGATGATTGTGGAGCTCGTCTAAACAGAGTCTCCGGACGCCCATAAGCTCAATCTGCGTTACAAACCCTAAGTAATATTCGCGCTATTTCGGTCCGGAGACTCGGGTTCCAGAGTAGGCTGCAACTTCACTTCGACTTGGAACTTCAACTTCTTCCGATCTGGATCTCTTCAATCAATTATCATAAGGGACAGGGTGACACGCGACGGGCGCTGGGAACTTGTCCAACTTTTCCGACGACACATGATCGGACATGATGACTGCATGTCACGGCTGCGTCTATCGCGTGAGAGAGCGACACAGTGACCGCAATGAACGTCGCCGGCAGCAGACGGTGAACACATCGACATCGCGGACACCATTGCCGCTGCCGATGCCGTTGCGTGACTGCTTACTCGTTACACTTCGTTGACCCATCCCAATCCGCAATTCTTAAGGGTTCGCTTGGAAGCGATATGATATATGATATATAGCGAGGCTATTATGGAACGTTAATAGCTCACGCAGCGTATGTGTGGATATGAGTGCAGTGCTTCTTCAGAAGTGACTGCTGTAGCCCAACGCTACCTCATTTTACGCAATGCCCCGCATCTCATAGATGCCACCACAATTGGGTTGTGAACCCAAGGCATTGGTTGAACAATCAGTATCGGCTGAACGAATAAGCCATATGATACTCGCATGCTTGTTCAGAACATGCTAGAAGCAAAGATGAGTTTTCTCCGAACACTTTCGGTTCTTCAAGACTTCATCTTGCTTTGTCATCTCGATGCCACAACCTGGCCTCTCGATGACAGGTGTCACTCAAGGTGAGTGAATGACAAATGGTATGACTGTACATGTCATAGTCGACCGTACTGACGACTGTCATAAATGTATGACGCGACTCGACCTGTACAGTCATGATCGACCATACTGTCGACTGTCATAATAATATATGACATGACCGACTGTCATAATAATATATGACATGACATGACATGGTATGACACGTATGACATGTATGACACATATGTCATCGGTCATAACCCTGACAGATCTCCCCTCTTAAGAGAGTTGTGACCTCACAACGGGCATACCTTTGTATATGTCTTTGATGTCTTTGTTGTTGTCGCTTCTTGCTGGTACCAGTCTTCTTACACCGATTTGAGGCGTCCCTCATGGTGTTTTTAGGTTATTGGGGGGAACTGAGTCCACTTTAGTCCCTCACCTTAGGCATTTAGCCATACAGTCCTTAGGATGTAGCCCACCTTTTCGGAAATCGTATCGTTGAGTGACGTTCCAAGGTTCAATGAAGAGCGTACTAGAATGTCCTAGTGACACAGTGAAAACGCTGAACGCCGTAGGGTTTGAGCGAGGCAATCGGGTATATCAAAAGATAGAAATGAATACACGACTCTCAGGCTATCTAAGCTCTGAGGCCGTCACTAGGCAATCATATCGTGTGTCACAGTCTAAGCTACCGAAGTCGAACTACTGAGTACAGGTAGGAAGTCACTGTACTGTCACTGTCACTGTCATACGTCATACGTGATACTGAACTACTGAATCTCAGCACACCACCTCGGCTGAGGTGGCACAAGAATGTGAAACAGGTAGCTAATGCAAACTAAGAGGTCCCCGTCCACGGATCAGAACAACATCAACCAAAGGGCCGACCTGCCGCCATCCCCGCTTCCGGCTAACCCTCTAAACCGAATGCTAAAGTACTAGTATATGCATGCCAACTAGGTGGACTGCCACAAGGATATGAAAATAGCAACTGGTCTCTGCCAGATCTCGCTCCCCGATAGATACTCTCATCTGATGCTGCTCAGCTCGACGGTCAACCAGTACTCGAGGTCATAGAAGATGTCAAAGAGGTACAGGATGTAGTCAAAGGCCAGAATCCAGTCAGATGTGCTTAAGGTCAGAGTAGAGCTGTCGGTGTCTAAGGTCTCATAGGGCAGGTCATAGGTACCAGTCCGTCCACGAACACAAAGTCCAGTCCAGAAGGGCACCACGTCAAAGGGCATCAATCCAGTCAGACCAGAAAGACCCCTTGCCCGACCGCTGCCGGCTCATAGGCCTGCAGCTCAGCCGGACAGAGGACCAGAGAACCTAGGAGTCACCCGCACCACTGGGGTGCGGGCGGATCACGTCCATGAAGGACTCGATCATGCTGATGATCACCCGCACCTTGTCCTTGAGCCCAGGAAGAGGTTTGGTGAAGATATCAGCCAGGTTGAGCAAGGTGTTGATGTAAACAGGCACTAGGTACCCAGCACACACCCACCCCCGAAAGCAGTGAAAACGGATCAACACATGCTTAATCTTGGTGGATAGCATGACATTCCTCAGAATGGAAGAGGCCGCCTGGTTGTCAATCATGACAGCCACCGGGAGCTCCAGCCTGGGAATGAAGGGTCCAGAGGTACCATACATGCCAGACCGCTGAGAGTGGTACTCCCGCGGACCGTCCTCGTAGCCCGTGCCATCATATGGTACTGGCACCGCGTGAGGCAGGGCATACAGGCTGCTGTCAGGAACAGGCTCAGCCTCCTGGTAGTGTAGGGGGGAGGCGGGGCCCATCTGACCATGACCCATAGCATGATTCTCGAAGAACGTGGCCGCCCTCTGCATCCAAGAAGTGTCAGCTGCAGGGAAGGCCGTAGACAGAGCCAGAGCAGACACACCCGGCTCCTGCTGCGTAATTCTGATAAATCCGAACATCTCCACAATCATATGGATAGCAGACATGGCCCGCTGCCCAACCACAGAGGCGGCCACATACTCAGATCCAGTGGAGGACATCTCAGCATCAGTCTGGCGGGCACATACCCAATGAAGGACCATGCCGTTGAGGAATACAATGCCTCCCGAGTAGGAGAGGCACCCGTTGAGTTTGTCACGAGCATGGTCAGCATCCGAATACACCTGTATTGTGAGCACAGAAAGCGGTGCACTGGGGTAAGCATAACGGATACGGTAGTGCCGTGTGAAGTATAGATACTGAGCCACTCTCTGAAGTGCCTCCCAGGCCTGAGCCGAGGGGCATGAGGAGAACTGTGCCAGATATATGACCGAGTAATACACATCTGGCCTGGTGCACCGTGCAATCCACAGCAGGGACCCAAGGAGTGAGAGATACGGGGTGACAAGGGTGAGATCAGGGTGCTCCGGCTTCTGGATAACGAGGTTCACATCCATCGGATTGTGAAAGGTTTTGGCCGGAAGCTTGAACTTGGACATGAGCTCCTTGATCTGCCTGGTTTGGGACAGTGCAATGCCCCACCGATCATAGTCAACCGCAAGCTGCAGGACGGCTGTCATACGGCCAAGATTCTTGCTCTTGAATGCCGCCTGGAAAGCTGCCCAGAAAGCCTGGTGGAAGGCATCATCACATGTCAGCCCGAAGTCATCCACGTAGACAGCCACGAAGGCCACGAACACAGAGGTCACAATATAGTATAGGCACGGGTCATATGTGGACTGGGTGAAGTGCATTCCCTGATAGGTGAAGGACTTCATGAATTTGTTGGCCAGCTTCTGCCAGGAAGCACCAGCCGTCCGTAGCCCGTAGAGAGCATAGAGCAGCTTGGCATATCCATATCTGCCCTTATACATATACCCAGAGGGGAACCGCACATATATGGGAACCTCCAGACGGGCATGAACAAAGGCCTGACTGACGTCAAAGTGATAGACCATAACCCCCATACCAGCAAAGATAATAGACAGGATGAAGAGAAGGCGGAAGGTGGGCAGGTCTGCTACCGTGCATGCGGTCTCAGCTTGGGTGTAGCCCCAGTGCCACGTGGCAGCCACGGCCATCCGAGCTTTATGAATTTGGACGGGCGGTAGACCATCCCGTGGCTTCCAGGGCTTATTCAGCACAAAGATGGTGCTGGTGGCGATCTCACCGTCGGGTAGCACCTCCACCGGTTCTATCTTACCCTGGTCAATCAGAGGCTGCACCTCCCCACCGGTAATAGCCTCCTCCCACTGAGCCCCATCAGGCATAGACAGTGCCTGGCGGTACCCACCCGGCAGTGGCAGATCAGGAGCTGCAGTGTGGTACAGGCGCTCGGCGAGGTCAGCAGAGATATGACAGAAGCTGAGTGTGCCGCTGGCAGGCAACGTACCGACCGTGTCCTCTGGTGGGACCACATAGTGCGGAAGGAGCCACTGGTCCTGCTCCGGGTGGTCGGAGAAGGGAAGGTGGCAAGCACTGTGGGTATCAGGGAACACCACCAGACTGGCACGGAGGTCCATGGCATAGGCACGTGGGGCAGTCACATCACCGTAGGCCATAGGCCGGAAGAGCACCCCATAGGACCTGGACCGCCTCATGTCCGTGGACACAATGAGTGCCGGATACAGCGGATCACCGCGGGCCTCCTGAGCCTTAGCCAGAGTCCAGAGCGGGTAGTGTTGATTGACAGTCAATGACCCTGCGGCGGTCCAGCCAGTGGACCAAGTCAAACCAAGCAGTGCCCGCAGGGTCAGCCATGACATACTGCTGGGCGGTGGTCCAGAAAGTGTCTGCTGAACCAGTGTCAAGCAACTGCACGGTGGCATAGGTCTCACCGTCCCGGGTGTCATAATAGGCAGCCACGGAATGGACCGTCACCACCATGTCAGTGGTGTAGTCCTTCCACGGCTCCGGCCTGTCACTGGGCACGGGTGCGGAGTGCTGCTCGTCGGGAGCGGGGGCAGGGAACGATGACATCACCTGCCCGAACTCTGAGTAGTTTCTGATGAAGTCTGGCCGGCCCTCGGAGACAACTTTGTTTCTCTCCAGGTCCAGTACCTTGTAGGCCGAGGACCTGAGGCTGATGCCCACAAACCGCCCCTGCCAGGCCCGGGGGGTCCGCTTCTTGGAGACCCCCGGATGGCGGGCCCGCATCTGCTGAGCATCCATGGCCACAGTGCACAGGGTGCCGAATATCTCGATACGGGAGTAGGTAAAGTGATAGCCCATAAGGTGATAGAATGGCACCACGGCGTCCCGCCCATGAGGCAGGATATCCCATAGCAGGCAGGCATGACTGTCTGCAAGAGGCCAGTAGGTGAGGTCCATACCGGCTGTCTCCAGGAGTGCACGGGAGACCGACGAGACCTTACCAATCACATATTCAGCCATGAAGTTCTGCCAGTGCAGGGTGGGTGACGACTGCAGGTGTTTGATGCCATGGTGTTTGTACAGAGCCTGTGCCGCAGGGTCACACAGCTCCGGGGCACAGTCAGTGCGGAGGACTAGGCCAGTGCAGGCAAAGCCGTGATGAACAACATCTGCCAGGAACTGAGCCAGGATGAAGCTGTATGCCGACTTCTCAGCAGAGAAGTAGCAAAGTGTAAACCTCACAGTGAACTCCACAAAGGTCCAGCGGTACCTCGACCCGTCATAGCCAATAGGCGTGATCGGGCCTGTAGCATCAGCAGCCCACATAGATCCAGGCTTTTGAGCCTCTGTATCTGTCAGCCGGAGGGTGCTTCGGACTCGGCTGCACTGTCCGCATACGGGCACACACAGCACAGGCCTCAGCACAGGTCCTGTGAGACAGCAGCTGCTCCCGGGTAACTGTAGTGCCAGGTCGGGCGATGTCAACACCAAGGTCCATGAGCTGAGCCAGCCTGAGACCATGAGCATGAGCATATGCGGAATGGCACCACCTCTCAGGGGTGAACCTCATGGACGTGTACTGATCACGGTAGATGATAGCCACCGGGAACGGGGTACGAGCAATGAAGACACGGTCCCCCCCGCCCTCCGAGCCAGCCGACTGAAGGGGCCGTCCAGCATAGGTGTGCTCCCGACGGTAGCTGAATATGCCCTCTGTGCCAGCCGGATACACATGCAGCACCTCCCAGTGAATAAGGTGCTGCCTGAAGGTACTGAGGTGTGACTGGGGAATCAAGAAGAGGAATACCGTGTGCTCGGGGTCGGTTGCAAAGTCCCGGTTGGCCTTCTTGAGCATCCGCTCACAGGTGAGTCTGTCAAAGGGCGGGTTACCATATATATAGGTACCGGCCCAGAGGTGACCCCAGCAGGAATCAGACAGTGAATACCTGACTGGGCAGGTCTGGTTGTTACCCACGCCGGGGGGGAGGTCGTCTCCGAAGAGGGAGATGTCAAAGTTGTGTTCCCCGGTCTTGGCCAGGGCAGCAGGCGAGCCCTTCAGGAAAGCCCACTTGGCATACTCTGAGCGTGCCCACATCCAGTCACAGATCTCACCGGTGCGGACACGTGATACAGTCTGGGTGAGTGCACTGGCTGCCCCCTCAGGGACCTCCGCCCACATATAGTCTGTGCCAGAGTCAATGATCCGATAGACACGGCCAGTAGGCAGGTGGGTGTAAGTGAGGGACACAAGGTCGGGGGACCCGAAGCCGAGGGAAAGCATAACCCGAGAAGACAGGAGAGTGCGGCAGCCGGCTTTATAGTGTGAGTTTGGGAGAACGAAGTGGTCGATGGCTCCGTCCTGGATACAGACCCCATACAGATGGAATGTCACAGTAGCATCCGTCCTGTGAGACCCAGCCGTAACCATGGTGAAGGCCACCGTACGGGTGTAGTCCACGTCGGTGCAGGCCGACAGGTCCCCGCACATGACACATGTGGCTCCAGAGTCACACACGATGCCCCTGTCAACCCGGACGGGTGCAGGGACAGCACTGGCCAGAGAGCTGAATCCAGAAGCAGCCCACTCCTCGTCGGGCACATATAACGGAACTGACTCTGCCCTGCCATAGACCAGAATACCAGTATAGCCAGCGGGTACCAGAGGGTAGACCACCGTAACTGACCCAAGCTGACCAGACAGTACACCAAGCTCCACAGAAGCATACGTACCCACAGCATAACCAGAGACCATACATAAGCCGGTATCACCGGTAGCCAGTCCATCAGCTGAGAAAAGCTGACCAGCAGAACGGCCGACGGACCCCCCTACTGGCGGGGTAAGCTGACTGACTGACTGACTGACTGACTGCCTGACTGACTGCCGCAGACCCAGAGAGTACCCAAACAGTAGTGCCGAGGTACACAGAGCCAGGCTACAGATAACCAGAACAGCAGTCCAGACTGGTGAGGAGCGGTGAGAGGTACGGGGCTCACCCGCCGGAGGCTGGGTTGTTGAGGGCTGGTGCCCGCCCGTCGGTGACTGCCGGTTGACAAGGTGTCGCCAGGTGCGTACGGGAGTCCTGGCACCAACGGCAGGAAGACAGGCCGAGATAGCCAGACCCCAGGTGATAGCATGCCAAAGCACCAGAGCCCGCGGGTGCACCTCCAGCACAGCACCGGAGGCACCACCAGACTGCACCGCATCTGCCGTGCCAGAGAATGCTAGAATGCACAGCAGACTCATGTACATGAAGTGACCCGCCCCATAGGGCTTGCGGCCCGGGCCACCCGGACCCCTGGGCCGGGACCGCGGTGCCGTGCTCACCAGCTGCACAGCTCCAGGGAATTCGGTGTTGGTTGTGGTGATCCGCACGTCGGCTGCCGGCACCGCTGGCTGCTGCGGCTCAACACTGAGGTGCTGCAGAGACACTGCAGGGTCCAGAGGCTGGTGCACGGCAACATGGAGCTGAGTGGGTGTCATCTCACCGTCGGGGCAGTCCCCATCGTCAGGGTCCTGGTACGAGTTGAAGCGGTTGACAGCGTCGTAGTACTGCTCCTCCGAGCGGCCACATGAGTCCCAGATAGCCCACTCCGACTCAGTCCACGGCTCCTCACTGTCAACGGCAGAGTGCGGCACAACGGCAGCCGCCTGAGCCGCGGGGAGGTCAAGTGGTGCCTCCCCGAGCTCCAACGAGTAAGAGTATAGGCACGACTCATACACCTCCTCCTCCGGATCGAGGAAAGCCGCATCCAACTCTGACAGGATGTCTGCAATGGGCGTGCCCTCGGGGTGGAACCCCGCCACATGAGCACTCTGCACCCCTCCAGGGCAGTCACGGCGGAAGTGAGGGCCGCCGCAGTCCCAGCACTGGACCGAGTGGCGGCCCTGTGCATCCCGCGTCACCCGCAAGGCAGTCGGTGAACCACCGGATGCAGGCTGCCGCTGCCCCTGAGTCCGCGGCGGAGGGGCATGAGGGGAAGGGTGAGAGCCCTTCCTGTGTCCCTTCATGTTCTGTTGTCGATTCTTTCCACCGCGGGCCGGTCTGGCGCGGGGAGCTGTACCCCTGTCGCCCCCAGACCGGTGAGCACCCTGTCCGGCCGCCTGCGGCTGAGCATCCCGAGTCTGTGGCGGGTGCCTGGGCTCGTCACGCCTGCGGCCACCAACAATGCGAGTCTGCGGGATGCCCGCACGGGCCAGAAGGGCGGCAGAAGGGGACTCCCCAGAGAGAAGTGAGGCCGCCAATGCGGAGACCCCATCCTTTTTCTTCTTCTCTTTAAGCAGCTTCTTTTCCTCTGTTTTCTGTTGGTGGAAGGCCTTCACAGCCAACGTGAACTGTTGAATGCCGAGAGCCCGCTTCTCCCTGCCCTCGGCCGTCTTAGAATTCCACTCCTGTAGAAGGTCCTTATAATACAGAGGGCACATGCGAAGGGTGAGGAGGTCCAAGGCGAACCCCACACCCCACACATCGTCAGGCTCTACACCAGGTCTGAGCTCAGAACGGATAGCGGTGTGGTGCTGCATGAAACCCTTAATATAGGGCTCGGGGTCTACATCCTCCAGCAGCTCGATCGCAGGAGCTGTCTCGAACAGGTAACCATGGGAAACCCACGGCCTGCGTCGCCTGGCAACGGCCCGGCAGACGACCAGCCACGCACGGCGCCCATCATCCGGAGACACCGTAGCCGACTCCTCAATGAGCCGAAGGCATGACCCACGCACCAGCGACGTCAAGATGCGATAGAGAATGCGAGTGGCCTCAGGAAGAACAGCCGTCGTGAGGTCAGTCGGGTGGAATACCGTGTCAAACTGAAGATTGAAGTCGGTTAGTTGGGTCTGTACCGCTTTAGTGAAGCGGTCCAGTGCAATTTCCCGAGGCACTTGGCCTTTGATCTTGTCGATGTCAAAAACCCACTCCGAAGCCTTGATGTGAGTGGGCCGGCACTGGTCACGAACTTGCTGAATAATGCTGGCCCGGTGACCAGGCTCGCGGAGAATTGTCTGGCAGTCCTTAAGGAACTCCCTGAGAACCAAAGCACCGTCCGTGTCATCACTGTCAAGCGGGCGACGCTTCACAGGTGTAGGGGGCACAGGCTCTTCAGGGCCGTCGCTGAAGGGAAGCGCCCTCCGCGTGTCGATCCCAGCCGGAACTGGAGTGGTGAACCCATCAGAAGGATCCATGGCAGCCATGACAGCTGCAAGCGAAGCACCGAAGGGATGAAACCCTAACGATAAGGGTGAGCCCCCTTCAAGGAAGGGGCCAAATCCAAGATAAATTCAAAATCTGCTCCGATGCCCACGAAACTCGGTAACACGGCCGGTAATGGCGAAGTAAAAACACTCTCCAAAGGAAAATGTCCGAGCCCAAGTAGAACGTAAGTTATAAACGGTCAAAAACGGCCAAGTCGCCCGCAAGATTCGAAGATCCGCTCAAAGTTCACAAACAAGCGGCAAGCGTGGCAAATTAAGGTAAAATGATACGGGTAAAGATGTATAGAGCAGTGAGGAAAAATGCGGAGCGGCGGGGGTGGGCGGAAGGTAGGAGAGTAGAGTCGAGGTCTCCGCGCTTGTCGATGTCCGAGGTCATGGTCTTTTTAATGTGTCGCGAAGCACTCAGTACCAAACTCTGCGCAATGCTGCATACCATCGGGGGCCCCAGCGCTCTCTGACCCATCTTCTCCGTACTTTCCTCCGCCACTCGTCGCGCTTACCTCTCCATCTACACAGTCAGTTGCGCCGCGAAAACGCGGCACCCCGCAACATTCTACCTACTCAGCCACGCTCGCCCCTCTACAGCTTTAGCCAGCCATTTAGTGGCTTTGAATCAAAACCACTTTAGGCAAGTGGTGGGCCTATAGCCTACTAGAATGTCCTAGTGACACAGTGAAAACGCTGAACGCCGTAGGGTTTGAGCGAGGCAATCGGGTATATCAAAAGATAGAAATGAATACACGACTCTCAGGCTATCTAAGCTCTGAGGCCGTCACTAGGCAATCATATCGTGTGTCACAGTCTAAGCTACCGAAGTCGAACTACTGAGTACAGGTAGGAAGTCACTGTACTGTCACTGTCACTGTCATACGTCATACGTGATACTGAACTACTGAATCTCAGCAGAGCGTTTTCGCGATACAATCCTACGCGCTGGATTACTGATTGATCCACACGTTATCATGTATGTGCTAGACGATTCAAAGCATCCGAAGTCTACGTTACGGATTATTTGCGCTAGCCGTCGTCGCCTTTGCGCGATCGATGATCCCACGATTATAACGAATTATATTCGAACGATTCTCGGCCTAGTATAGTGCACCCAACTCTTCCTCCCCTCCTTAAGCTACTTTGGAGGATCCTAGGCGGTGATGGGGAGCCCGATTTCGATAATAAACGAACAAAGGGGCTTGTTTTAATGCAAACGGAGCGGCCCTGCTTAACGGAATTGGACTTATAATCCTTTACCGGTCTGCTCAACTCCTCAATATTTTTGTCCAGTACGCACGCTTTGACGAACATCTATCGCGATGAGTGAGAATGGATTCGCCACGTACTAATGTGAAATTTATGTAGTCATGTTTGTCAAGCACAACTTAGGATCACAACTCCTTCTACCTCAGTCATTATCTCCGGTAGCTTCGGATGACTGGCCAAGAATCCGATGACAACCACGGTTTTGGCAAAGGTAGCATTTAGCAGTTTTTCACAGATATTGGTACCCGCATATGCGTATCTGTGTAAGGGTATGATTTATACAAGGCTCACTACACCTTAGCAAGGAAGGATCAATTCCTGCTCCTGTCATATCAATTTGATGCAGGGTAAAAAATGTTAGGGATATAACCCTGCAGTTCTCGGGTTGCAGCCCATTGCACCGAAGGTGCATCGCAGTCTTTGGGATGCTTTCTTGGGATGCAGCCCTGCAGTTCTTGGGATGCAGCCCTGATATATATATGTGACCGATGGACGAAAACCTCTTGGGTAAATGTTTCCACGGCCTGATTATTATTTGGTCGGCAATTATTGGCAAAAGTCATCGGCTATCAGCTTTTGACTTAGAAGCCACAATGTTATAGAAGCTGCGATCTATTGTAACCATATGCAGCAGTTATGCCTTCAGCATACGTAGACAACTTAATCCCACTTAAGTTGCATCATGTTAAATATCCAGGTGTCAACAAGTGTTCAGGATTTGATAAGGGGTTAACGCCCCACAAGCCAAAGGTCACTGTCTCATAAGGCTCGCCTCAAGTGTGCGGCTTTGAGGATTAGCGTCCTGGCGAAGCACAGTCATGATGCTTCCTAGTCCATAATGGAACTGGAAATGAGAATGCTCAAGATATCCGAAGACAGGAAGGCTTTTGGTTGGTCAGAGTTACTGTCAAGATGCTTAACCTCTATGGGGTTGCATTCGGATACAAACTGTGCAACCATGCATGCGACTTATGCATTGGTGTATGACTTTGATGAATTGTCTCTTGTCATGAACCTGGAAGGAATGACGGGCAAATAGCTAGAGTGGCGGATTTACTCACTCGGCTTTGTTATTATGGAATTCGATGCCTAATGGCACAACTGGCAATCCTTTGCTCAGATGCTTTCCTTAAGACATTGGCAACAACTTGTGTGCCAGCTTCTCCAGATTTGGGGAGAAACCATGGATCAACAATTTATGAATCAGAACACATGTATCAAGGTTGATTCAACGAATCCTTCAACTCTTGAATTTCGACAATCAGCATCTCAGGCTGTTGACGTCAAAGTGATGGTCGTAAGCTTACAATATAGCTTATTCACATTTGAAAAACCATCGTTCTCCTATGTCAGTGCCCTTCATATAAATGATAGAGCCGGAGAAATATGCATATATGATTTCCTCATAATGAACTTCATGTGTTAGTAAGTCAAATAAGACTTCATTTGATGTTTCAATCGGCATGATGTACCGTGTCATCAACTTTATGGCTGCTATATACAGATGCTGGAACTTTTGATAAGATTTTTAATCTTCCAAGCAAAATCACAATGATGTAAATCAATTTGTGGCAGCTGTATGAAAATGAATGAATCTATGCTCTTCCTCCCCCTTTCAAAAAAAATGCATCAAACCAATCGGATGGTGATGGAGAATGTTATTCAATCATTATGTCATGTGAAAATGGTCTCAGTAATCAGATTGAGATTACTTATCGAATGCTTTCGAGGTAACAATGTCAATATGAACACCGATGTCTCTACGTCATACCGGCAATATGCCTGACGTTTTTGAATGTGGCAAATGCCAGATGATGTCAAATGTCCAATGTCAATATGCAGTTATTGGGTTGCAGCCCACATACTTTGTCAGTTTAGGGTCACTATAGTGTGCCCAACTTAGACAATGGTGTGCCCAACTTAGACAATGATGTGCCCAACTTAGACAAAGCTTCTGGATAATGATTGTCATAATAAAAAACAGAATCAGTGATGGTACCGAAGTTAACTTTGGTATCGAAGCTAATGGAGAGTCAATTAAGAAGTGTCTGTAATGACAACAACTTACTACGAGTTGTATTTTCGTAGTTAATAGATGGCTGACATGTCATTTCATTATGATTAGAACATGGCATTGCCTAGTGAAATATGTATATTCTTCAGTACATGATCACTTATCTCAATGGTGCCCATTTTATTTTTGGGCTCACACTATTCAGAGACTTATCATGTAAGGAAGTATGAATTATGAATGTGTCATTTCAATCCGATAGAATTGTGACTTGTTGATGACTATAAAATTTCTGTCACTTTCCAGAATGAGGATGAACTGCGCTTGGAAACCAGCTGCAGATTGCGGGTTCGAGTTCCGCCATGGCTTTTCCCAAGACTTCGTGGCCTAATGGACGAGGCAACAAATTTCTAAACATTTTCGAATGAGCTTTCAAAGAGTCTTTATTCCTCAATGAAGCATTTGTATCTTATGTGCCAAAATGATATGAAACCACAAGTATGATATCAATCTATATGTGGATGGTTTATACCATTGTATGCTATTCCAAAAATATATAATGATGTCAGAATAAAAACTTTGGACAATTGCAACTCAGTACAAACCCAAGTGCATTCAAGTCCACTTGTATGCTCAGAATCTGAATCTAATGTACTTTCTATATGCACAGGATATAACATTTTTTCTATGGATTCAGGAACTAGAGTCAATGTAAAAGTCTTTTCCTATTTCAGACGATGAAACCCTTATTCCCTTAGGTGCAATACCTTATTGTAAGGAATAGTCATTTTCGATTTTCTCAAATCTGTCACTTTTATGATGATCAGATTGGTTAACTTTACAGCATAACCACTTCCCCTCGCTGAAGGAGATGACTCCCATCATAGGGCGATATATTAGCTGTTTTCATATGACACATGGAAAATATGAGTAACTCTTGGAGAATTTTGGGACAAACATCCTGGATTGGCTGTGCTTGATTGCTTTATGCCCAAGAATGACCGAAGAGATTGCTTGCTATTTTTCATCATATAGCATGGAGGCTGCTTAACAACGGTTGGGTCATAAGTTAAATAGCTATGTCAGCTATGTCAGAGGCTGAATAGCCATGATTGCACAGACTTTGTCTTTCATGATGAATAGATCTCTGAGAAATGGTGTCTGAAAAATCAATTGACAACAACTCAACCTTTTGGTAGGATGAAGAGCTGATGATCTTTGTTGCATTAATTGTTTAATGTGCGCCAATGCCTCGTGATATATAATCTTACAGAACAGGCATTGCTCAATGGCGATCTGATCAGATATGTAATGATCAATGAAGACAAGATGGTTGGTATGGCTCATTCAGTAGGCATAATTACCTCAAAGAGATGCCAATACACGGATACATATCAAGACATAAGAGCGATAGGCTTATTGTATAGCCTCAAAGGCAGCTAGCATTTATGCTATATTGGTTAGCTCAGTGGCTTTGACCTTTCTAGGTGTTGTACTCAGGCCGTGGCCTGCATATTGCATTGAGTAATCTTGACACCTTTAATGATCCAATCAGATGATATGTATGAAGTATCAAGAATGGTTGCCCTTTTCAATGATCATCGGTGGCAGAGGCTATAGTGCTTGCACCGTGTCAGTATACAATTCTAGTCTGGATACATGCTAGACCAGATGTATATAATGTCTAGGTCTTCAAAATCAAGCTCATATGTATGTCATGGCTGATGACCTTAGAAATGTTTGATACATATATGTGTCAACTTTATGGAGTTCTGCATGGTTTGACTATATATAGTCAGGCTTACCAAAACAAAAACAATGATGCAACTTAATTGTTTTATTTTATTATTTGTTTTTATTATTTATTTGGTTTTTAGTTGTATTTTTAGCTTACTATCTTCCCCCCTCAAGGAAGTGTATTGCTAGGCGGTTGTCAAGCGCCGTTTAAATACAACAGAGGTCCAACCTCTAAGTGATAACGTGATAGCTTACTATGAAGCTGGATAGCAGTTCTCGGGATGCAGCCCCTTGCACCGAAGGTGCATTGCAGTCGTTGGGATGCAGCCCGAATTCACGTCATCAGCGTGGGTCATATAGTGCCCAAGCATGTACTATATATATACAACACTACCCTCCAGCGAAGTGGTTTGCTATTACCATCATTATATGCTGTAGGATATCAAATATGTGATCAGAGAGCATGGTAATATGTGTACCATGTTTGTCAATATCGGAGAGACTGTGTCTTCTTTAAAATCCTCATGACTATATGTATAATGGTGCTATACTGATGTCAACACCTTTTCTCTGAGTGATTTATTGATTTCAGATGTGATGTCGTGGCATAAAATATGCCCACGTCATTGGCACGAGTCATGTTGTGTCCATGCATACACGCTCTTAGCGCAGGTCACAATACAGTGCCCGAGCATACGCGATTTTAGCGTAGGTCACATTGTGCCTCTAATTATTACATCTGAGAATATATGTTACTCATCTTTGTGAGTCTAGACAGCATTGTGCTGATTGCAATGCTTTCTCTGGTGACTTATATATCACAGATTATACCAATGTGGTGATCAGTCCAGTGCAAAATTTTGTCACCGGGATGTACAGGGATTGTGAATGATTGCAATCCAGCCGGAGGAATAATCCCAACAGCTATTCTGTACTAATGAATTTATCGGAGTTATACTCATTCGAGGATTCGAAACCCATGTCATTTGTAGTAATGACAACTCACATGGATATATAGGGTTTTTATCAGAATGCTTTTATGTGATGTCAACATTTATGAACAATTCACTTGCATCTTAGGACAAAGGAGTTACGCTTGGAAGGTTTTGCATGGTGGTCTCCCAACAGTTATCAGCTGTTATTCAGGTGCCACATTCTGCCTTCAGTACTGGGACTATATCAACCAATCCTTCAGCGATGCACTTGTCCTTCCCACTCTTATGTACGGCTATAGTGCCAAAGTGTATCAGGTGGGATATATATATATATATACATTATATAACTATCATCTTCTGATCCAGGAAATGCAATTAAGCATGGTATCAGGTCATATGTCATGTATATAGTTCAACATTCCAAACTTACTCGAGAATGTAAATGCTGAGCAAGAGTCAACTTATAGTTATTGGGATATAGTTTCCCATCCGAGTTTACACTTTATTAGTGATGGTGGATTTAACGTTGTACAGATTTCAACGTTATTTGTGGATGCAGTGATTTTATCAAAAGCAATCCATCAGAAATCACCAGATCGGAATATGAAATGGATATGTGTGAATCCTATCCACCTTCTCCCCCCTTTGAGGAAGTGTGAACACATAGGCAGTCAGTTGCCTATATACCTTATAGTTTATAGCTTATAGCTTATAGCATGCAATCCTTATAGGAAGCAGCTCATACAGTGTTAGGGTTGTTGCCCTACAGTTTTAGGGTTGTTGCCCATAGTATTATCATGTCTATGATGATTTAGCATGATATAATAATGCCAAAAAACGAAGTTTTACGAAATAATGGCGGCATTTTAGGGCATGTGTGGTTACAGTGGCCCTATTACCCAATACAGTGTTTAGGGTGTTACTTGATATCAGTAACCCTAATACAGGTAAAAAATAAGCAGTATAACGATTTTGCCAAGATTTTTAAGCAAAACTGCATTCAATACCTAAGTGAATGTTAGGTGATTTTCAGAGGGTACGTTACACCCCTCACACACACATTTAAATATTAGGGTGTTACAGGGTGTTACACGTGTTATGTCTTTCAGGGATTGTTATTTGATAGATAAATATCCATTATAGCAAAAAAAATCAATCCCGAATTTGCAAAAGATTACACGTATTGTATTTTGACCGATTTTTCGTTACAGCCAATATGTTTACCCCTATATATTACACACCTAATATCTAGGGTGTTACACGAGATATGACTGTTGTCATTATGATTTTCTCATACCTCAATAGGTATAAAATCATATTATCAAATAAAATAGGGTCCGATTTTCAATTTTCAAATCTATCGCAAACGGATTTTACCCATTTTGGCCGTTTTTGGCTATATGTATATATATATATATACATATCTCTGTGTGTGTGTGGACTGCAAAGTACAGAAGCACTGTAAATCACTTTACCTTTGCACATGACAAATTTCATGGCATAAAAGTGAATTATGCTGTATATCAACATCTGAGGTTGATCACATTTCTGGGTTTTACTGATTTAAACCCATGGAGGCAAATGCACTCTCTGGTGATATTTAAGATATATCAACTGTAAATGGATTCACAGTTGTGTCAGATCCTAAGATATATTTGGATGTATACAACGAGTATATCAAGTGATATCTCTATATTCAAATACATCTGGACACTGCTAGATGTAATCTAAGCAGTTTTTACACAACACAATGTTTGTGTGTATGTACGTCCATAACCACCTTTTGTCAATTCATGTATGGTTGCTGATCTGAGTTGGTACATGCATGTGAAGTGATCATCTGTATCAACTGTCAGAATGCAATGTAGTTTTTGTAGTTGCTCCAGCGATGATATGTGAGATGTGAGATAGACGCATGGACTGCACCCAACAGTTACCAGCTGTTTTTGGGTGCAGTATTTAGCCTTCGGGTCTGGAGATAACTCCATCCAGCCCTTCAGCATGGTATTTGATCCTGTTCCCTTATGTATCGCCATCGCTGACACTTCCACGCACATGTGTTTGGAAGTGGGATCTATATATTATGTATTGATACAATACTTGATCATTACACTTGGAGTCAGTGTATTGTCAACATGCATAATAAATGCTAGTGTTTGTGCAGTGTATAGTACTGCTGATTAGTACTAGTGTGTGTGTGTGTGTTTACTTACACACACTTTGCAAGATCTTTATGGATATCACAATATCCTAACAGCTTATCATGCAGATTGTCAGCATACCACGTACTGATTATATCTAACATGATATATATAGTTTAGGGATTTGTTGTAATTCCATGATAATCTCATTACGATATGAGTTGCTGATATATTTTACATGAAGCTCAGGTGAGCATTCCTTCAAGTAATCCACCATAGAATGTACGTGTTACCTGGAGAGCATCTCGGCTCCACCAGGGCACGACAAACTAATTATGGTGTTATGATTACTGTCAGGCACCCTTTGCAACATGGATTCTAATATAGTTTAGCATTCACTGCAATATGCTCATGCTCTATTTAATACAGCTGTTATCGTGATCAAGCTGTTCAATATAATAAAGTATGTAACATTTACAACATTGCAATCATTCAGAATAGAATGTGTGCATGATATAGAAGTATATGCACTGTGTATTAATGATTGCTGTAAGTGAAATGAGTGTATATGTGTGTGTGCTGATCTGCACACACATGTTGTGCACAAATCACTGTGCTGCTGATAAGTATAATGCTGATGATCAAAAGTATTTGTGTGGTCATCAGAAATTGGAATCTGCTGCATGGTATAGTTGCATAGTATAATAATGCATGGTACATCTTGCTGCATGCGATGGATAGTATATGCTGCAAGTGTGCGTGTGTGTGTGTGATATCACAGATTCAGCTACACACACAACATATAGTACACAGACATGTGATTGTACAGCGTCCATATTTATCTGATTTCGTCTACTTATATGTGTGTGTGTGTGTGGCTACACACACAGCATATAATGCACACCCATTTGATTGCAAACTTGTATGTAAATCTGCCAGTGAAAACATCATCTCTTATGTGCAAGCATCACAGATTTTAAGTAGCATGCTGCATATGTATACCATCATCGCGCGTCATCTGATCATGATAAATCTAGCAGGTGTATATATATCCTGTCAAGCAAAATCATCATGCGCGCGTAGACTAGTGATTTTTGCAACCATTTAAAATGACGAAATTTTGATGCGTACACTACACTGAAAATTAGTGCGAGTAGCGATTTATCAAAGTCGCTGATGTGCGCGCTGCAATTGGTGAACATATCTCTGTCGCAGGTATGTATGGCATATGATATGAATGCCATTTCGTGTACGGAACATACACTGATGACGATTTGTTCATCTGCGCGTCAGTATGTCGCATATCGTGCAATTTTGCGAATGATAGCAGCGCATATGTATGCGATTTGTATGCTGTATGCACACCTCTTCGCGCGGTTATACTCTGACGGTGATTATGCGAGCGTAAGTGTTAGCGACGGTATCTTCCGCGCACTTCGTCCGCTGTTTATTCCGCAGCGAGTGTAGTTATGCGATATATGTCTTATATGTGCGACTGCGAGCGCCTGTATGTATACGCGATCCGCGAACCTGTTGCACACACAAAAATACAATATATCTCTATTTGCTGCACTGCACACTTAGGTTCTCGTTCGTCGTGTGGACGATTAGAATACCACTCTTAAGGGTTCGCTTGGAAGCGATATGATATATGATATATAGCGAGGCTATTATGGAACGTTAATAGCTCACGCAGCGTCTGTGTGGATATGAGTGCAGTGCTTCTTCAGAAGTGACTGCTGTAGCCCAACGCTACCTCATTTTACGCAATGCCCCGCATCTCATAGATGCCACCACAATTGGGTTGTGAACCCAAGGCATTGGTTGAACAATCAGTATCGGCTGAACGAATAAGCCATATGATACTCGCATGCTTGTTCAGAACATGCTAGAAGCAAAGATGAGTTTTCTCCGAACACTTTCGGTTCTTCAAGACTTCATCTTGCTTTGTCATCTCGATGCCACAACCTGGCCTCTCGATGACAGGTGTCACTCAAGATGAGTGAATGACAAATGGTATGACTGTACATGTCATAGTCGACCGTACTGACGACTGTCATAAATGTATGACGCGACTCGACCTGTACAGTCATGATCGACCATACTGTCGACTGTCATAATAATATATGACATGACCGACTGTCATAATAATATATGACATGACATGACATGGTATGACACGTATGACATGTATGACACATATGTCATCGGTCATAACCCTGACAGCAATTGCATCGTAAAATTCTTCAGCTACAGTACGCAATTTCTTCAACGTTCCTCCGCCTCATGGGGCGAACGGTGCTGTGACTGCTGTGATACACGCAGGGATTTCCAAAGTGCTCGGCTACTTTTATTTTTCAGTTCGCTTATCATAATGTGTAAACTTATGATACTATGTGTGCGCAGGTCATGTCGCAGGTATCCGATTGCGAGGAGGGACGCGCGCTCTTGAGATGTGGAAGTCGAGGTTGGCGTATGCCAACCTTGCTTGGGATGAAACCCAACCATATCGAACGTATCGTATTAAGATATGCGAGAAAGACAGATCCGCTGTCCGGCTAAGCTCGCTGAGAATCAAACTCATCATCACATAAACAGTGTCTGGCCGAGGCTTTATGCTCTCGGAAACCCAGACAGTGAAACAAGACTGTACTACTGTACAGTACAGTGCTAGGATGTCACGGACACGATACGGAAGCAGGGTCAGGCTAGGGGCTAGTCAGAGCCCATAATAACTAAGCCCAAACCCGAAGTCCAGCACACCACCCGTGGGTGTGACTACCTAGCAAAGCAGGTACAGCACAATACAGCCACGAGATAATAAACAAACACCTAACATTCACTTCGGTGGAAACCGATCACTTCTAGCTGGGTGCCGGGGTCTTGACCCGGTCATCCCACTACTGGGCTAAAGCTAATCAAGCTGCCAGGACAATCGAAGTAAACTCAGCCACTTTGAGGCTGGTCAGCAGGGCTGAGTTCAGCGGCCGGGATGTAAGCACAGAAGAATCCCGAAGTGAATTGTAAGTTGTCCGTTTCAAATTGAGCACCACCAGGCCCAAGTGGGCAAGGTGGATCCACAGCAGAAAGTAAAGCAACTGAAGACCTGAGACAAGCAGAATCCCACGGCGGTTTGAGCATTGAAGAAGGAGACAAAAGAACTCCATCATCTGGCGGCCAATCACGGATGCCTGCAGCACCAAGTGGTGGAATCGAAGCAGAGAAATCTCCAGCAAACCGACGGACGGTGGCTCCGGGCTCAACCAGGCCCCTGTCACCACCGCCCACGGCAACCAGAGATGCCGTAGCGCTGGCCAGCAGAGAACAACAAAGCACCGAAGACATTAAAGCACATCGGAGAAAACTCGGCGGAGTCCGCGGACGGTACACCGGAGCTGCTACTGGCGATGCTCCCCTGTCAGAGTCATGCTCAAGAGTGCCGAAGGAGCCAAAAGCCACTTGCTGCCCGCCGTCAGAGCCATTGTCAGAGCCTTGGTCATCGTCAGAGACTTCAGAGCCAATGTCAGAAGCCTCAATCCTCATGCCAGCAAACAGCGGAGCCGGTGCAGAGTCGCCAAGCTGGAGTGACGGGACAGAGCTAGGCAAGCCGAGAGAGCCAGGGACAACCACTGGCGGGTCATGAGCCGCAGGCACACCACCAGCCACGAGTGCAGAGGGATGCCGAACCGCAGGCGGTGGCGGAATCGAGCCCTGTGCACCCGAGTGGAATGTGGCCAGACCAAACTGAGCCATGCCGTCCTCGTCAGCTGCCGCATCCTGAGCGGAAGCCGCCGCATCCTGAAAGTGCCGCAGAGATGTGGGCTCAGCCGCCACAAAAGAATACGCCGACAGCTCGCACACCTCTGGGCGACCCTCCATCGTGCAGAGCGACTCGAAGGCATGCTCATCCCCAGCGTCATAGAACGCTGGAAACGAACAGCCAGGCAGTCAGTCTCATAGTCCTCAACTGCACCACAATAGTGGGCAGAGTGAGGACCGCCGTTGGGGCATTCAGCATGCCAGTGCTTCAAACCACTTTGTGCACACTCCGCATTTCTGCAGTGGGGCACGAAGGCACCGCTCTTCTTGTCAAATGAGACAGGAGGAGCGGTGCCAAGTGGCTTAACACCAGTACGATGATGCTTAGCAGCAGAGCGGGGAGGTGTTTGCCCGTAGGCGGTGACCCTTCCCGCTTCTGCCGCTTTAGGTCACGAATGTCCTGCTGCATGCGCTCCAGCTGCTTCTGCAGACTGGACAACGCCGCAGCCAGGTCAGACGCGCCATCGCCGAATGACAAAGCAGAAACAGGGGTGCCAGAGACTTTCAGGCCGTGGCGGAACTGCTCCCGCACACGAGCCTGGATAGTCAGAAGAGACACTCCCTGCCGCTGGTCAGCCCGAGCCAGAGAATTAGCCAAATCACGGTATAAAGCCGAATTGCCGAGAGCCTGGAGAAACTGCCGCTTCACCGCGTCCTCTGGCAAGTTGTGGGAACGCTGAACGTCCCGCAACAGGCCATTGAGCTCACGGATGCCACGGTCAGGATCTCCGCTGCTGGGGATGCGAACCGCCAGCAGCGACTCAAAAGAGTCAAAGGGCTCTGAGCGTTCCTGGAGCATGCGTACCACCTCAAGGGGAGCACGCTTGCCATCTCCAGGAACGTCAGACCCAGAGGCCTCAAGCCAATCACGAGCAGGCGAGCCAGGCCGAGCCAGAAAAGTCAAAGCCGAGAGCAGCAGCTCATTCGCCTCATGCCTAGCCTCAACAGCCATGTTAGCCAGGTCAAAGAGGGGAGCAAATGCTTGTGACTGGAGCAGGAATTGCGTGCGCAACTCATGCATGAGCTGCGAAAAATGTCAACTGCCGAACTGCGTCTGTCTCCGTTCCAGCGAAGCGCTCCGATTTGTCTCCGAGAATTTTGGTAGCAACCACCTTCGCAACCTTCCTGTCAAAATTGTCTCGAGCAAGCTGCTGACATTTCTCAAGAATCTCTCTCGCAGCTGCGGTGGTCGGAGCCGGCAGCTGCGGTATGTGTGGTGTCGCAGTGTGCTGCGCACCCACATCATCAAAAATCGTCTCTAATCTACGGACGCGAGACCGCGTCATTCTATTCGCTGTAGTAACCATGATGGAGAGACTACGGAAGAGCTGAGCAAGCGAGGGTGGTGGCATAAGATTTCCCACAGCGGCCAGACAACTTGTAGAAGCCTCAGCAGAACAAGATCAAAATTCACAGGTCGTGAGCGTAAGCATGAGAGCGGCCAAAATCCGCAACGTGTGGAGCGACCTCGCCAGAGCTAGTGGCACACGAAGCAAATCAACTCTCGTTGCGACGATACTGCTGCAAAAAAAATAATCCGTCAATTGCTGATCTCCTGCGCAGCGAAGGCGAGCACAAGGCGTGCCGCCATCACTGCCAAGCTAAAAGGCCATACCGTGAGAATAACACACCACCGCCCAAGTGGGCGCTCAGCCCCTCCTACGTCCTACTTAGCCGAACATGGCAACAGCAAGGCGCTGCGCCATCATCAGAACCACCGGAAAGCCGGTGCGGGCCATAACCTGCGAGAAAGACAGATCCGCTGTCCGGCTAAGCTCGCTGAGAATCAAACTCATCATCACATAAACAGTGTCTGGCCGAGGCTTTATGCTCTCGGAAACCCAGACAGTGAAACAAGACTGTACTACTGTACTGTACTACTGTACAATACAGTGCTAGGATGTCACGGACACGATACGGAAGCAGGGTCAGGCTAGGGGCTAGTCAGAGCCCATAATAACTAAGCCTAAACCCGAAGTCCAGCAAGATATACATGTTGCTGGATTCAGTGACCCGTAGGTCATAACTTACTCTGACTCCCCGGTAGCTGTACCAGTACTCGTACAGTACTAGGTGACAGATACCTAGGTCACAGACCGCCTTATATTCGTTTATCTCTTATAATCAGTTTACACTTGTATGAGAACTATTCAGTGACCACCCGATATAATACGGTATATTATATCTCACAGGTTATGGGGTATTACCCCGCTTTTCTCACTGCTGACTTTGCCATGCTTGGCTAAGCTTTTCCGCTTGGCGGGGCGTTGGGGCCTCGCGAGATGTTGGATCGGCCACTTTAGGGCGTGCGGTTTAAGCTAAGTTGCGGTGAGATTTCGGATTGGGACTTTCGGCAACTTCTTCGAGTGTCCGCGTTGGATTTCGTTTTTGACTTGGACTGATCACCCCTGTCGACATCTCCTTGGCCGTCGCGTATCCGACTTCGTTGATTTCGTTCGACCCCATCTTATTGTACTTACTCCGCAACTGCATTACCGTCGCCCGCCACCTTACGATTTGCGCCTCGCCTTTTCCCCAACCCCCCTCCTATAGGAATTTATTCTGATGACTACATCCTCAGTTGGTACACCTGCCGTGGGCGCTAGAATGCGCCTTCGGATTCAATTTTTGCTAGGAACGTGGGTGCTCGCTATAAGAGCACCCCGCAGTCAGCGAAGGTCGTGCTCGCTGCTGCTGACAGGACTCGCGGCAATGCCGTGTGACAGTCGTCCTGGGACACTGACGTTGTGAAGCGTGTCGCGAAGGACACATTGGGAACGAAGGCGTCTTCGTTTTCAGGGAGTGAGCCACATCGTCAACTACTTTGGGACTCCTTGGTGACTGCCTTGGAGGCCTCTTTCGTCAACAAGGACACCGCCAGCGAGGATATCTTTGACCTCGTGGACGTCACCAAAGAAGTGCACCCCATTTACAACGACATTTTGCTTCGTGCTTTGGTGTCTTTGACGACTCCCCACTCTCCAGCTCGAAGGTGGGTTGACGCTTCGGCCCGAATTTCTCCTCGTGACGGTAAGCGAGTGCTGAAATCTGTATAGGCAGCCCTGACCGGGAGTCCCGGTGCAGGCCCCTATGACAGATTCCTAGGTAGCCAACACTGGACCGTGACTGATCCGTAAGCCTGTGCTGTGACACACCGAGTGTCACAGGTAGCTAGACTCGAGACCGTTCCGACTTCGTGACCGTTCCGGGTATATCTAGCTTAGGGTTTATTTCTTATATGAGTTTATCTATATTGGTTCACTGACTGTCTGATATCTTGAACCGGGATATTCCAGTAGGTCGTGGACCCATTCCACGCCATATTCCACAGCTAGTTTGGCCATGATTGGCTAAAGCAGCCGCTTGGAGAGGTGGTGCGCGACGGCGCGTTTGGGGACTCACGGGAATTTTGAGATGAGTTGTTTGCGGTGAGCGTCTTTGAGCCGCAGCTATGGGGATTCGACCTGGACCGGACCTAGTCGACGCAATGTTCATTTACGGTATTACGCTTGCCCTGATCCCGCTTGCTTCCGATTTTTGGGCTGGTGGCTCGAGCACCTTCGACCTCGACGACGTCTTCCAGTGCCCCTCGCTCGCATGGCTCTACCGCTCCTTCCGTGACTGTGGCGTCGGATCTTCCCCACGACATTACCCGAACGCGCCCCGTCGTACCACCTCCCATCAGGCTTTCAGAGTTATGGGTGTTACCACCAGAGCAAAGAAGTCCCTCACGAGGGACAGCGACATTGATGCCTCGTTGAGGCTTATCGACGGGGTTCGGAACAGCCCGACGGTGCGGACTCCGACCGTTCCGACCCCCAACCCTGCTTCGAACGAGGACGCCGACGTGGCCGTCAGGCGTTACTTGCAGGAGCTGCGAGGCTGACCGACGAGATCTACAAGGCACGTCTTCATCGTGCCTGGGCCAAGAGCGTCCGCGAGGACGTTCTTGGTGACAAGAAACACCATTTCCGCGGTACGGACGACGCTGGCCTTCTGTCTGACCTGGTGGTGCAGCTACGTACGGAGTTCGAGTCAGCTGGGCTGGAGCTGAAGTCCTTTGATCTCGACGACCCCCTTACCCCGGTTGTGAGCCGGGTGAATGGCCTTCTATACGACGTGCTGGCTCTCGTGGTGGAGAAGCACAGCAACGCGTATGTCTGGCTCACTGGTACGGATGCTTCGTCTGACCGAGATGGCCGGCGAGCTTTGGTCGACATCATCAAGGGCTGCGTGCCGGTGGCGCTGCGGGAGTCGCAGCAAGAGGAGCATGCGGCCTTGCGTTACCCCGCGAACGTGGACCCGCAGCCGATCTTGGCGCGGGAGCAACGTTTGGTGCGGGACAACAAGGCCTCCGACTGGACACCTACGGAGGCTACGCGTAAGCTGAGCCTGTACACCAGGCTTGACCCGGCGTTCTACGCCGCGGTTAAGGTGCGCTACCCCATGGCTGCTGACTTGGCCCATGTACCGTTGGCCTCGCTCCGCTCCATGGTGGTAGAGATCTACCAGGCTTGGGCTCAGACTGACACGGGGAAGGCGGCTTCTGGAGCGGACGGCATCTCCGCGCACCTCTCCAGCAGCGAGTACGACGCCCTCCTCGTGAAGATCACGGAGCTCAAGGAATTGGTGCAGCGGCAGCACGGGGAGGGCGCTCCGGTGGTGCGGCAGCAGCGGGTGCAGCAGCGGCAGCAGCAGCAGCAGCGTGCGCAGCATCCGAAGGGGTTCCGTATGTGGCTACTGCCCGACGCTCCAGTCCTACCACAAGGACCGAAGTAAAAGGGGGCTAGCCGCCACGATTTTTCGATGTAGTTGATGTTTGAGTGCTTAAAGATCATCGTTGGGTGCCCAAATATTTATTAAAAACATGTGCCGGGTGATATACTCGATATGGGTATGCACTTGTGAGGGCTGAAGAGGTGGGGGTAAAATTAATTCAAATTAAATAAAAAGGCCAGTCCTACCACACGGACCGAAATGTTTCTCACGCTAGCTACCTCCACGAAGGTCCTGTGAAAATTCGAAGACACATGTTGTCAAGTTCGCGAGCTGCTCTTTCTGCAGTGTCTTGTCAAAAAAAATGATCGGAGGTCATCTTCGCCCTTAAAATATCGGTTGAAGTTGCCTGGGTATACAAAATCCGAAAATGTCACTGTGGTGTGGTTGGAATTTAGTGATTTTTAACGCTACCCATGCTTAATGTTGATAACGTAGCATGAAATTGCGACATTGTTTAGGCAAGCGGGCAAAGGGGTACTCAGTTTAGGTCCCAATGAGACTACAATCCGGAGGATAGGCACTAGGAGCATCAAGAGGATGGTTTAAAAAATTCCCGCGCGTCCGGTCCTTGTGATAGGACTGAACGAGATTCCAGTCCTTTCACAAGGACTGTCGGGCAGTAGCCATATGGGGCAGCACAAGGCGCCGCCCGTGGGATTCGACCGAGAGGACCAGCGAGCGAAGCCGTTCTGCGGCAGGTGCAAGAAGGCAGGCAAAGGTGAGAGCTATCACTTCTACCGCGACTGCCCGTTGGGCGGGCGCCAACACCCGCCCACCTCTGCCGCGGCATTCTGCATTCCTATCGACGAGGAGGACGCGGAGGGGGTGCATGCGCTTGCCATGTGTGCACTCTTCCAGCAGGCAGCGGACGATGGCGCGGAGTCCTTTGCTCGTGCGGCCGCCGCGTACGGGCCGCCTGCGGTGCTTTGTGCGGGAGCGGTGGGCGGCATCGACGTGTCCGCCTACGGCTTCGCGGTGGAGCAGCAGTCAGCTTCCGACGAGCCCGTAGGAGACGACATTCTTCGACGGCTCGACGGTCTTGCCGCGGAGGTTCACTCCGCGGCCAATCACCAGGTGCACTTCACACACGCATCTTTCCCGCCTCCTGACGGCATCGATCGAGCAGCAGGCTTCGGCTCTGGTGTGCGGACCCGCCACGGCAGGGACCACGCCGGAGGAGCAGGTTCCGGCAGGTGGTGCGGCGGCATCGGCATCCGCCGTGCCGGCCCCTGCTATGCCTGTCTCGCAGGGAAAGGATGTGAAACCCGCGCCACTGCAATCGGCGCGGGTAACCACCACAACGGATGCGGACGGTGAGTTCGCGGGGTTCGTTCAGACCGTCAACCACGCCGCCATCGGGCAGGTTGATCTCACGGGTTACGACACGGACGATTACGAGGACCTCGCCGACGGCAGCTTCATTGTGAAGCCGCGGACTCCGGCCATTTCGGCAAATCACGCGTCGGAGTCCGCGACCCACGTGCCTCGGTCTGGTGGTGCTTCCCGCACCTACGGTTGTGGCAAGCCGCCATGGGGCTTCCCCGCACACGCGGGCCCGTGGGGATTTCATTACTTTGTCTTTCTCTTTCTTTTGATCTCGATCATGGGAGTGGGAGCTGCCGCCTACACGGCGGCCAATGACATCGACTCTGTGCAGGTATCGGGTCGGGCTGCACCGCAGCCTGTGCTGTGCAGGGGAGACTTATGCATCTACCCCGGTATATCCGAGCTGGACCCCGTCACTCTGGTTGCAGTACTGCACTCCCTGGGTGCTGCGACGGTGGTTCACCGGCCGCCTGACCCACTGGAGAGCAGTGCTGCAAGCTACTACCGTCACCCTAGCTCCTACCCTAACTTATCTTGACTTCTCTGACTTACCTGTCAGTCACCACCCACAGTGCTGGGGTGGTGTGCTGAAATCTGTATAGGCAGCCCTGACCGGGAGTCCCGGTGCAGGCCCCTATGACAGATTCCTAGGTAGCCAACACTCGACCGTGACTGATCCGTAAGCCTGTGCTGTGACACACCGAGTGTCACAGGTAGCTAGACTCGAGACCGTTCCGACTCCGTGACCGTTCCGGGTATATCTAGCTTAGGGTTTATTTCTTATACGAGTTTATCTATATTGGTTCACTGACTGTCTGATATCTTGAACCAGGATATTCCAGTAGCGAGCTCTGTTAGAGATCACCAAGCGGCTCCTGCCGCCTGGACATCGACCGCTACGCCACCACGAAGAGCTCTTGAGCATTTCTTTTGGTTCGTCTGATGACCCTGAGCCCTTGGTCGCGCAATTTGACGAATGCCTGAAGGCTATCGCGGCTAGCGGAGCGGGTCCCCTGGACGGCGAAGCCGCCAAGAGGCAACTATTGGCGGCACTGGACGCCGAGTTCTACAAAGAGGTAATAACACCACTTCGCCTGGACACTGAGCTGGCGAAAGTGGGCATCGAGGAAGTTTACACCCACGTTCTGGAGGTGTGGTGGTGTGCGAACCCGAATGGCCCTCCCGACCGCCCTAAGGTTGCACCTATCCCGGCGCACACGCCTCTCGGATTGGCCTACACAGGTAACGAGCAGAGTGGCATTTCGGACTTCCTCGAGGAGTTCGCTCGTGTTATTGGTGAGGCCTCTACCCTGCTTCCCTCCCTACGACAAGACGAGCGAGATGTTTCCCTCAACACACCACCGCCACGGAAGGATTCTCACCGTCCGCATGGAGGCGGTGGTGTGAGATTTCCACCGTCCAAGTGGCGTGATGAACGAAACCGTCGTACGGACGGTAAGTTTCACGGACGTGACCGTCGCGTGGGATGGAAGCACCGCTTCGCGACATCCCCACTCCCGAAAGGCGGGAATTGGCCTCAGGGTATTAGTGGCTACTACCCAAATTCATAGTCCTACCACAAGGACCAATGGGCAATTGCGGTTTCGATCACTAAATCGACTATTTGAGGCACAGGTAATATTTGCACATGATATTCATGAGTTAAATGAATTTTATTTCTTATAGCGGCGGCCCCCATGAGACTTTAGGTGTGTGGTTGAACGACACGCTTTAGGGGTGTAATTTCACCAAAAGCTTGAAGAAAATGGTGGTCCTACCACAAGGACCACCGTATTTTGAGTATTAGGAGTCACATGCGGGGCTCACGGTGATGCTCATGGTTATACATCTTGAGTTTATGACCAAATAAGATAACTGAATCGGTTACTTCGCACCCTCATCACCATTTCCGCTCTATTTCAGCATGGCGCATGTTCAACACAATGCAAATTCCGAATTTAGTGAATTTTGGACTTTAGAAATTGGCATTCATCCATTCTAAAATGTACACGCCAGTCGAAAAATAAGATATTTGGATGATGTTAGACTTTCAGAAATTCGCAATACATATATACTTGAAGATTTAATGTGCCGTACACACCAACCTTGCGATATATGCCCTCTAGCAAGCAATTATGATGGCTGGCTGGTCAGCTCGCGTGACCACTGTTTTAGGGGGGAAACCAACGAGCCAATATATTAGAGGGGAAGCCAACGAGCCAACGAGCCAATATATGCATTCCAACCGGGCCTACCGCCCAAATATGATTGGGACATATGTATAGGTTCAATTTGATGGTATCCGCGCAGGTGTAGTGTTGATATATGATTGGTAAAAAATTATTGAAGATGAGTCACTAATTTGCCACATTTTGAATGTTCCAAAAACTCCATTTTGAAAAAAATTGAGTGTAGAGGTTTGAAGTGGGTTCGTCATGGATATATGGGATGGATATAGGCCAAACCAGCGTTCAAATAAATTAAAAATATAGGACCTATATATACCACCTTTCATTGGTTAGACACCACAAATCACGGGAGATGGCCAATTAAATTATCAGAACAATGGTCCTCGTGGTAGGACCAGATCGTCGATTTGGTCCTACCACAAGGACTGCGGGGCAGTAGCCATTAGAGCGCAGGGTGCTAGGAGCATCTCATTTCACTCCGCATCCTCGGCCTTCGTACAGGAGTGCCCGCTCTGCCCTGGACACTTTCACGACACTGCACGTTGCCCTGAGGTGTGTGGTTCGTGCGATATTGGGCTACGTGATGCCGCCATGGACTTGGACGAGGTGGTTTCCGCCTTCCAAACCGCCTTCGACAACGAGAACGACGAAGAATTCGCTGACCTATGCCACGAGCACGACCAGCCCGCTGGTGCGTACCGACCCTGAGCCCTTCACCTATCCGGTGCGGCACGACGTGGGATTACGTGCCCACTATGCGGGCTTGGGTCATGGTGCTTCGGAAGCCGGCATGGAGGGTGTACTTTCAGATGCACGCGGCGTCCTTGAGTCCCTGCGGTCTGCGGCTACGGCTGCACAGGTCGGTGGTGCCGCCACCGGCGGTAAACAGCAGCCTCTGCACATCGGTACTTTGTCAGTACCGCAGGTGGTGTGCGATGCGCCACCACCTGCCAATCACGAGATCGACGCTAGGCTATACCCTGTTTCGGCATCGGACCCTGCTTCTTTCGGATCCCCTTTCGAAGAACCGCTCCATGTCACTTTTATGGACCAGGTAATGCCTTCATGCCCTGACACCTCTCTTAAATTGTGCTCGATTGACTCGGTTCACGAGTCGATTCACCCGAGGGAGCTTTCCGTGATCGACGATGACGACGACTCCGACAGTTTTTCTTATTCCGGAGACGAGATTCCCTCGGCCCCACCGGCTACACGGTCACGTGTCGGTGTGGCAACATTGCCGAGGGTCTTCTCTTTCGCATCTCTAGCCCTGCCCGCGCTCATGTGTCTTGCATGTGTGTCGGCGGTTCAGGGTTCGGTGGTGCTCGATCGAGCCCCTGAATTCACCGCAGCAGTACATCCCGCTGAGGTAACTGCCAACAGTCTGCCTGCCTTGCCGTACACTTTTCCTTTCGGCAGGCCTTTTCCTTTTGAAGTTTCGGCAGGCTTGAACTCGGACTTTCACTTTTGTGGATTCCTAAATTTGCTCTACGAGTCTTCTTCTGGACTCTGGCTTCTGGATTATGGTTCTGGCTTCTGGTTCTGGACTCTGGCTTCTGGACTCTGGTTCTGGATTATGACTTCTGGACTCTGGTTCTGGTTGAACATCTTTGACAATGACAACTTCTTCAACTCTGGTGAACTCTGCAGCTTTGTGGACCACTTTGAAAGTGGCTGAGTAGCTTTGAGATTGAGCTGTAGGAACTTAGCTTGTGAGCAGTTTCCTAGCAGCAGTTTTAGGAAGGGACCGCCCTGGCTAAAGCACAGGCCTCCCTCTAGCAGTTTCCAGCTCCTAGTTGTTTGTTGTTTCGGAACAATTTGCTTTGTCTGTGCTCCGCTCTCTGCCACCTGTAACAGCACTATGTACAGTCACAGGGTGGTGTGCTGGATTCAGTGACCCGTAGGTCATAACTTACTCTGACTCCCGATAGCTGTACCAGTACTCGTACAGTACTAGGTGACAGATACCTAGGTCACAGATCGCCTTATATTCGTTTATCTCTTATAATCAGTTTACACTTGTATGAGAACTATTCAGTGACCACCCGATATAATACGGTATATTATATCTCACACATGTTTCACGTTTGCATCCTTGGCATCTATGCAAAGTATGAGGAGCATTAAGTGAGCATAAGTCCTAGGCTGTTTTGGTTTTTGGTTCATGGCGCATTCGCGACCTCTTGGGGTGTGGAAGTCGAGGTTGGTTTAAACCAACCTTGCTTGGGATGAAACCCAACCACATCGGATTACAATCCTGTTCATGATTCCAGCGGAACCCATGGGTTATGGGCTGGGTTGGATTTTTTTAAAAAACCCAGCCCATGGATATCATCGTAATAAAAACCCCAGCCCATGGATATGCATTTTTTTAAAACCCACGAAACCCGCGGTACCCACGTGGATATCCATTTAGGGTGTTACTTGCCATCAGTAACCCTAAAATATGTTAAATTAAAGCAGTATGAACATTTCCCCAAGAAATTGAAGGAAAACTGTATTTAATTTTTCACTGTGTATCACGTGGTTTTTAGGAGGTATGTTACACCCCTGTAACTGTACACGTGAATATATATAATATTAGGGTGTTACAGGTGTTGTACTATTATGAGCATATTTTTCAATAGCTAATAGAATAGGGTAACGAAAAAAATGATGACCATAACCATTTTTTTGACAGGCATTTCAAGTTTTTCACGTATTTTAGTACAACCACTTTAGTATACCCATAGGTGTTACACACCTGATATTTAGGGTGTTACATGAGATATGACCATGCACATTATGTTTTTGAGATACCTTAATAGGTGTAAAATCACAATTCGAGATAAAATGGGGTCGGAATTTCAGTTTTGAAATTTATCGCCAACGATTTTTACCCATTTTCCACCTTTTTTGGCCAATATATATATATATATCTCAGTATATATATCTTGGTGTGTGTGTGTGGAATGTGCAAGTCACAGAACTCATGCAAATTATCTCACTTTTGCACATGGTATTTTTCATGGCATAATAGTAAAGATATCTGATGGTCAACATCCGTGGTTGAACATATATATGGGTTTTACTGATTTGAAACCCATGGAAGTTGGTCCACTTCCCAATGATAAATTAGGTGTATCTGCTGGATTCAGTGCACCGTAGGTCATACCGTGCATGACTCCGTTCGACTGTACCAGTACTCGTACAGTACTTGGTGACAGATACCTAGGTCACAGATGCATTATATATTCGTTTACCTTTATAATGAGTTTACACTTGTATGAGAACTATTCAGTGACCACCCCGATATAATACGTTATATTATATCTCACAGGTTATGGGGTATTACCCCGCTTTTATCACTGCTGACTTTGCCATGATTGGCTAAGCTTTTCCGCTTGGCGGGGCGTTGGGGCCTCGCGAGGTGTTGAATTGGCCACTTTAGGGCGTGCGGTTTGCACCATGTTGCGGTGAAATTTCGAGTTGGGACTTTCGGCAACTTCTTCGAGTGTCCGCGTTGGATTTTGTTTTAGACTTGGCTTGATCACCCCTGTCAACATCTCCTTGGCCGTCGCGTATTCGACTTCGTTGGTTTCGTTCGACCCCATCTTCTCCTTACTCCGCAACTGCATTACGGTCGCCCGCCACCTTACAATTTGCACCTCGCCTTTTCCCCAACCCCCCTCCTATAGGAATTTATTCTGATGACTTCATCCTCCGTTGGTACACCGGCCGTGGGCGCTAGAATGCGCCTAGACTCTATTTTTGCTAGGAATGTGGGTGCTCGCTATAAGAGCACCCCGCAGTCAGCGAAAGTTGTACTCGCTGCTGCTGACAGAACACGCGGCAATGCCGTTTTGCAATCATCCTGGGACACTGACGTCGTTAAACGTGTTGCAAAGGACACCTTAGGTACTAAGGCGTCCTCATTTTCCGGAAGTGAACCTCATCGCCAACTTCTTTGGGATTCCTTGGTTACTGCCTTGGAGGCATCATTTGTCAACAAGGACAACGCCAACGAGGACATCTTTGACCTCGTGGACGTCACCAAGGAGGTTCACCCAATCTTCAACGACATTTTACTTCGTGCGTTGGTCTCTTTGACAACGCCCCACTCTCCAGCTCGAAGGTGGGTTGACGCTTCGGCTCGGATCTCTCCGCGCGACGGTAAGCGTGCTCTCCTTGAGGTGACCAAGCGGCTGCTGCCGCCTGGGCATCGGCCGCTCCGCCACCACGAAGAACTCTTGAGCATTTCTTTTGGTTCGTCTGATGACCCTGAGCCCTTGGTCGCGCAATTTGACGAGTGTCTAAAAGCTATCGCGGCTAGCGGAGCGGCCCCCCTGGACGACGAGGCCGCCAAGAGGCAGCTGCTGGCGGCACTGGACGTCGAGTTCTACAAAGAGGTGATTACCCCACTTCGTCTGGACACTGAACTGGCGAAGGTGGGCATCGAAGAGATTTATACCCACGTTCTGGAGGTTTGGTGGTGTGCGAACCCTAATGGCCCTCCCGCCCGCCCCAAGGCAGCCGCACCTGTCCCGACGCACACGCCTCTCGGGTTGGCCTACACGGGTAGCGAGCAGAATGACATTACGGACTTCCTCGAGGAGTTCGCTCGTGTGATTGGTGAGGCCACTAACCTTCTTGCCTCCCTACGACATGACGAGCGGGATGTTTCACGAGACGCACCGCCGCCACGGAGAGACTCTCACCGTCCGCATGGGGGCGGTGGTGTGAGGTTTCCACCGTCCAAGTGGCGTGATGAACGTAACCGTCGTACGGACGGTAAGTTTCACGGGCGTAATCGTCACGTGGGATGGAAGCACCGCTTCGGAGCGTCCCCGCTCCCGAAGGGCGGGAATTGGCCTCAAGGTATTAGGGCGCAGGGTGCTAGGAGCATCTCCTTTCACTCCGCATCCTCGGCCTTCGTACAGGGGTGCCCACTCTGCCCTGGGCACTTTCACGACACTGCACGTTGCCCTGAGGTGTGTGGTTCGTGCGACGTTGACTTGCGTGATGCCGCCGTGGACTTGGACGAGGTGGTTTCGGCCTTCCAGACCGCCTTTGACAACGAGAACGACGAGGAATTCGCTGACCTATGCCACGAGCACGACCAACCACTGGTGCGTACCGATCCTGAGCCCTTCACCTATCCGGTGCGGCACGACGTGGGATTGCGTGCCCACTATGCGGGCTTGGGTCATGGTGCTTCGGGCGACGGCATGGAGGGTGTGCTCTCGGATGCACGGGGCGTCCTTGCGTCCCTGCGGTCTGCGGCTACGGCTGCACAGGTCGGTGGTGCTACCGCCGCTGGTAAGCAACCACCGCTACACATCGGCACTTTGTCTATGCCGCAGGTGGTGTGCGATGCGCCACCACCTGTCAATCACGAGATCGACGCTGGGCTCCACCCGGTTTCGGCATCGGACCCTGCTTCTTTCGGGTCCCCTTTCGAGGAGCCACTGCGAGTGTCCTTTATGGACCAGGTAATGCCAACATGCCCTGGCACCTCCCTTAAATTGTGCTCGATTGACTCGGATCACGAGCCAATTCACACGGGAGAGCTTTCCGTGATCGACGATGACGACGACTCCGACGGTTATTCCTTTTCCGGAGACGAGATTCCCTCGGCCCCACCGGCTACACGATCACGTGTCGGTGTGGCAACATTGCCGAGAGTATTCTCTTTTGCATCTCTAGCCCTGCCCGCACTCATGTGTCTTGCATGTGTGTCAGCGGTTCAGGGTTCGGTGGTGCTCGATCGAGCCCCTGGATTCACCGCAGCGGTACATCC
>LGRX02008786.1:0-31666 GCA_001247695.2 Cymbomonas tetramitiformis
GCTTTTATCATGCATCTCGGAAACCCGGATAATACGAAGTAATGACTGACAGTACAGTGGTACTGTACTGTCATCCTAGCTACTAGCGGAGTCACGGTTCCGATCAGAGACAGGTCAGGCTAGGGGCTATCAGAGCCCATAATAATAACCCTGAACCTAAAGTCCAGCACACCACCCGGAGCTGTGACTGTAGCCAATAGGGCTAGGCGAGCGGAGCTAACTAAACAGATAACAAACAGCACTTTACTGGAAACAGATGTACTTTTAGCTGGGTGCCCGGGGACTTGTCCCGGCACAACCCACCACTGCGGCTAAGGCTAATCACACCTCCAGGATCTGAATCAAGCAGACTCTAGCCACTGCAAAGCTGGTCGGCAGAGCCGAGTTCAGCAGACGGATCCCAAGGCAGGAAAACATCCGAAGTAAGTTGAGATGAGACACCATAAATGTTGACACCACCAGACCCAAGTGGGTCACGGCGGATCCCAGAGTGGAGTGGCAAAATCATCAGGTTGCAAAGCCGCTGAGGTCGATTGAGAAAAGGACTGTGCCACATCCTGCGGCGGCAATGACGAACCAGCGGTAACCACAGGCGGGCAAGGAGAATCCAGTACCGCATCACCGGGATGAACTGCACCGTAGCCGTAGGTGGCTCCGGGCTCAACCAGGCCCCTGACACCACCGCCGACCACGAGGGTCGGCATCGCCGTAGCACTGAACAGAAACGTAGCCACCATGAAAAGAGTGAGTGCAAATTCACCAAAGCCAAATGGCTTGGAGCCCCTGGGGACTCCGAACCGCCGAAATGCTGCAGCCGTCGGCGGCGCACCCCCCTCAATTTCAGTCAGGCAGACACCAGGAGGGTAGTCGGAGCCCTCCCCATCATCATCGGAATCACACACCTCAACAGGCTCAACAGGCTCAGGGTCAATGTCAAACCAATCAGGGTGGACAGTGTTGAATGTTTTGAAAGAGCTGTCAGCAGGAGCCATCGGGCCGAGAGCCAGAGAGGCAGACGGCGGCATAAAAGCAGCACGGCCGACCTCACGCAAGTCAACCGGCTCACCATGCACGGGTGCAGGGGCCTTCGGCAGCAGCCGCTTGTCAGTGGTCGGCTCAGCGACACCACCAGCAAGCGGACCGCTGACCGCAGCAAATGCAACACGTCCAATGGAAAGATGCTCAGCAGGTGCAGACTCGGCAGAGGCAGCAGCATCCTTGAACTGCTGCAGAGCCGTAGGCTCTGGAGCAAAGGAATGCGCAGACAGTTCACAGATTTCAGGTTGCCCCACGAGAGCACACAAGTGATCCACGGACCCCTCATCTCCAGCGTCATAGTACCGCTGAAAACGAAGGGCAAGCACGTCGGAGTCATAAGACTCGACGGCTTGGCAGTAGGATGCCGAGATGGACAATGGGTGAGTGTCCTTGTGAGGACACTCACTCAGCCAATGCTTTGACCCAACGGCGTGGCACTTCTCGTGCCTGCACGCTGGGACAAAGGTGCCAGACCGCTTGTCAAAAGCCACCTCCGGAGAGGCGGAGTGAGCAAGCGGCCGCACTCCAGGTCGGTGGAAGTTGCGCGGAGTGTGCTTCCCAGGGGGCGGCTTGGAGCCACCCCTCTTAAGGGAATCCACATCCCGCTGCAACTTGACCAACTGAGAACTGAGCCGCTCAATGGCCGAAGCCAGGCCAGTGTCAGTGGTGCAAGATGCTACAGACATGGGGCGCCCTGCAGTGCGCTTGCCCGAGAGCCGCCCGCAGCGGTACTGCTCGCGCACGCGTGCCTGCAGGGTGAGCAGACTCACAGCCGCACGCTGGTCAGCTCGAGCAAACGAGTCAACCAGCGTGGCGTAAGCCGGTCCAGACAGGGCAGAGAGGAATTGCCTCTTAACAGCGTCTTCGGGCAGCGTCGTCAGACGCTGTGCATCCCGAAGGCAGCTGTTGAAGAGGCGAATCCCCGCATCAGGGTCACACTCGTCAGAAATCCTCACTTCAAGCAGCTCAGTCAGAGCGTCGAACGGAGTCGACGCGTCAGCAAGCATACGCACCACCTCCAGGGTGGCGCGTTTGCCATCAGCAAGAACATCCGCACCAGAAGCCTCTACCCAATTACGGGCAGGAGACCCTGGCGCAGTCAGCAGCAGCAGCACAGAGTACAACAGTTCATTGGCAGCAGGCAGAACAGGGGTGTCAGCAGCAGTCAGGTCAAACAGGGGTGCGAATGCCGTCGACTGCAGCGTGAAAAGTTGCTGAAGCTCGGATACCAATTGAGAAAAAATGTCCGAAGCCGATGTTTCGTCCCCACGGAATTTTGCGATCTTGTCGCCCAGTACTTTTGTCGCTGCTGTTTTTGAACTCTGAACGTCAAAAGAATCTCTGCGCAGCCGATGCACGAGAGTGGCTGCCGCAGTCGAAGCCTCCGACGCAGCCGAATCCAAGTGCGGAGTAGTGGGCGTGGCTGCGTGCAATGCTCCAACATCATCAAAAATTGTTGCTAATTTACGCGCCCTAGCGCGTGTACGTGGTTTCTGCGGTGTATCCATTCTCAAAATGACGGTGAGATGGGAAGCGTGGGCTAGTGTGGCAGCATTAGAGTAACTAGAAGATGCAGCGGCCAATTCCTGCAGAAGTCTCAGCAATAAAAACAACATCAAACAGGCCATGAGCCGATTGGCTAAAAGTGGTTGCGACCCACAATACGCGGAATGCCCTCTCCACCGGCCAGGTGAAACGTAAAAAGAAGCCATAGCGAGCGACGATACTGCTGCCGAAAAATGTCTCAAACTGATCTCCACCTCAAGAAGAGGCCATACCGCGAAAAGTAAACTACTGCCTAAGGGGGCGCCCACCCCATCTCTGTGTCAAAACTTAGCCAAACATGGCAACAGCTAGGCGTTGTGCCATCAGAATTACTAGGGAAGTGGTGACGCGCATAACCTGCGAGAACAGGTGTTCCGCTCGGTAAAACAAACTGGCTAAGCTCCCATAAACAGTCCGGCCGAGTGCTTTTATCATGCATCTCGGAAACCCGGATAATACGAAGTAATGACTGACAGTACAGTAGTACTGTACTGTCATCCTAGCTACTAGCGGAGTCACGGTTCCGATCAGAGACAGGTCAGGCTAGGGGCTATCAGAGCCCATAATAATAACCCTGAACCTAAAGTCCAGCAAAATATTTGAATGGCATGGCATGTTTTTGAACGTCCTCCAAAAGTTGCAACTCAAAAATGATAGGGTACATGCTACAAATGCATTGGATATAGTCATTTTATGACAATATACGGTTGATGGCGCATATGGACACTCAGTTTAGGTCCTAAGTGTACTAAAAACCGAAGGGTAGGCACTAAGACCGTCAAGAGGACGGCTAAAAAAATTCCCGCAACACCGGTCCTTGTGGGAGGACCAAGGCACGGTATCGGTTGCGCCGATAGTTAGATCTATCGAAGTATCGGCGATAATCTCACACTATCACTATCAACCGATATGGTAATGCGTCACTATCACTATCGGTCGATGATGAAAATTTTGAATATTTAACTATCGCTATCGATCGGTTGCGCGCCAAGAAGGTATCATTATCATACGATAGTGCCACGCGGACTATCTGTTATCGTTCGATGCCGAGACTGAAACTATGTGTTCATAACCGATTATGAAGGCGCACATCCCGCAATCCGCATTATCGGCCCTCATCCTAATTGAGTGGCCCACGGAGTCACTGTCTTGGCTATAGTGCAGCTTGGGACACCTGCATTTGAATTTTGAAATTATTGGCCAATGGGATGTGGGAAATGTGATCCGCTCGCTGCTTGTCGATGCCAGATGGTGGCGATATAAGAACACTTCGCCGGGTGACACCTTTGTTTCACTACTTGACTACTACAGTATTTTATTCTCATACCGACTTACGCATCCTCAAGTCACCCCATCGTCAGTCAGCGCCATGACCCGTGCAAGCCGACGGACGAGCTTCAATGCATCGATCTACGGCCCGAACGACCCCTGTGCGGGCTGGTGGCAACCTGTCTTCAAAGCGAGCACGCTCGGAGCAGGTCGTATTGCGTGCCCAAGGCAAAGAGCCGATAAAGCGTTCCCAACAATCTCCATTCGACCCAACGGGCAGCGATGAGCACGAGTATGTTGTTGCGTGCGTAAAGGGAGATAAGACTAGCTATGGCGCCGAACAATGGTTAGTTAGTTGGGAGGTAGATGGTGACCCTTTGGGGGATCATTGTAACACGTGGGGACCAGTGGAGAATTTGGCCGGTTGTAATGTGGAGATCGAGAATGTAGTATCTCGAAGAAAAGAAGCAACGATTGCAAGCAGCCGAAGAAGCACTCGTTGCACGATCTTCCAGTGCTCGCTCGAGAGGTTGTTGAGTGGCGAGTGGGCCGCATGCATGGCGATATGCAAAAGTGCACCTCCGAATGCACCTTGAAGCACATCATGATGGCTAGTGTGAACACCAAATAGGATAGTTGAACTGCGGTGATTACCGGGTTGAGCCGAACGTGTGTATGCACAGACTGTCAAACTCTGCTGACGGGCCACACCGTGCCTGGATAAGCCGACTAGCTGAGTATGTAGAAACTAGAAAGCTAGAACGAAACCCTGTGGTTGGCCCCACTGTGCAGCGCTCGTAGCTTGCGCGCATTGCTGACTATCGCTAATTAGACAATTATTGGTAATTATTAGTTGCCTTCAGCATACTATCACTATCGTTCGATCTGTCTGTGCATAACTATCGTTATCGGTCGATAGTCAACATTTTTAAATAGTAAACTATCACTATCAACCGATACTTTCATTATGATTATCACTATCATTCGATGAATGGCGTGCTGACTATCATTATTCACCGATTGTATTTTTTCAACTATCAGTTGGCAACCGATATAAAAAAATTCGACCGATACCATGCCTTGGGGAGGACCCAACGCCGTTTCGGTCCTCCCACAAGGACTGTCGGGCAGTAGCCACATAAGCAGTTAGGGTTCGGGTTCGGGTGACAGTCATACACACTACTATAGGAAGAGTCACAAGGCAAGCGGTGTGACTGTTCCAGCACTTACCGGCACCATATGAGTTCCAAGTAGGATAAATTTTACCGTAAACCCCCCCCCAAGGAACGATAAACCGTCGGCAATTAAGGGCAATTAAAAAGCTAAGGGCATGGAAATTTTTTGAGGCGAGCTCTCGAAAGCGTCAAAACCCCCTTCGGAAAATTGCTTTCGCAATCTTTGACTACTGAGTCTCAGAGTTTTTTGCTGCCCCCACACCACATGTTCACATCATAATAAACATGTTGCACATCACAAGGACGCCCAAAACACAATAGTATATCGTTAATATATCCTGGAAAAAGGGGCTGAACAGCCCCGTTTTACTAAAAGTTCGGAACGCTTCTGGCGCTGCGCAAGGTTTTCTGCCATGATTCTGAGTTCAACATCGCGGGATTTCATTCGATCGAGAGCCGGTTTCTCTGTCACAGCGACAGCGACAGCGACAGGCGAGGCGAGGCGAGGCGAGGCGAGGGTCCACTTCTGCCATGCCATGCCATGCCAGGCTGTCGGGTGTCACCATACAGCCTAGTGTACTCCGTGTATGGTCAATGCTGGGATATGCTCAATGCTGGGCGGTCAACACTTTATCAATCCTCGACGTTTCTAGCATTCAAACCATATCTAACATATGAACATAGCAATAGGTCGATCCCCAGCCAATACTTTTTCGAGCGTTAATTTCCCCACGCATGCTGACTTGCTGAGTGCTGAGACGTCAACTATTTCAAAACAGACCAAGAACAAACGAGACACGTGCCACTTTTTTAGGCCCAGCGGAGATCTTTTGATCGACTGTCCTTTGTGCCCTAGTATCTTTTATATATGGACATCGGCCCCCGAATCCTAAATTCAATTGGATACCAGTCTACCAAAGATCAATCCGAAACCTCGTCCCGGATTCCCATTTGTTGCCACCCTTGCGATCGTGAGATGAGATGAGATAAGATGCGAAAAGCGTTACTAAACTCAAAGGGTGAAAACTGAATTTGCTACTCGAGGGGCATATTTTAAATATTAAATACATGAACACGATTCCATCGTGTTGCTGTTCATGTCTGTTTTTAGTTTTATATTTATACTGTATATGTTAGATAAAATATAATTAAATGATACATGATCTCACTACAATTTATAAATTGTAGAGAGTTTCATCCTTCCATGCAAAATTCGGCAGCATCTGTAGACAGCATTTCATTCGCGACTCTTTCGCGCAGCTGACGTGGGCTATAAAATATCCGTGCGGTTGCAAAAGTCCGGGTACGGGTGTAAATGAGTAACACGAGCGCCACTTTTGGTTGGGTGTGAACCGTGTAGAGTCGAATATTCAAATAGATATCTGAGATAGTCTTTTATAGGTACAGTCAGCTGGCGAAGAGGGTCTGCTCGAAGTTTATCCTGAAAAATCTGGATGACTTTGGTGGGATCCTGCGAACATGTGATGGGACCTGTTTCTCTTTTGTTCATTAGAAGCTTCAACTTTTAATATAGGGGGTACGTGAACGTACAGGTGGGGAAAAAATAAACCCCCCCCTGAGTATCCATCATCCGCATCATCATCATGTGAAGAGTGAGAGACCTGCGGCAAATAGAGGCGGCCAAGGGGGGAGGAGGAGGGGGGGCTCCGCCCCCCAGACCCCCTTCATTTTTCTCTGATGACCTGAATTACATTATTAACGCCGTGTGAAGTCATACGTTGTCATTTATGCATGAACTGCATGTAATGTGGGCTACCGAGGGGGCTCCGCCCCCAGACCCCCTTCATTATTCACTGATGACTTGGGTTAAATATAATTAAAATTTAATTATTACCGCACTGTGAAGTCATACCTTGTCATTCATGGATGACCTTTATATTTATATTTAATTTTATTTATACTGTCGTGTCGTGTCGTGTCGTGTCGTGTCGTGTCGTGTCGTGTCGTGTGTACAGTGACACACTGAGTCGTGTGTCACAGCTCACTGTGTCGTGTGTCACAGCTCTACTCTGTGTCGTGTACAGCGTACAGTGTACAGCCTACGATTCTGGCTTCATTTTTTCGCACTGTTAAGGGGAATTCGACAATGACACAGTGTTAAGAGCCACTGAATTTTCGGAATCCGTTCACACATTTCTCAGATTTGAAGAATGAAGACGTAAAAAAAACTGAGACAGAAATCGTATACAGCGTACAGTGTCACAGTGTCTGGCTTCATTTTTTCGCACTGTTAAGGGGAATTCGACAATGACACAGTGTTAAGAGCCACTGAATTTTCGGAATCCGTTCACACATTTCTCAGATTTGAAGAATGAAGACGTAAAAAAAACTGAGACAGAAATCGTATACAGCGTACAGTGTACAGCCTACGATTCTGGCTTCATTAATTCGACAATGACACAGTGTTAAGAGCCACTGAATTATATTTCCCGATTTTTCAAAAGAGGGGGATCTTCGATTCCATCTCCGATTTTTTCCCCAATTAATTCCGTTATACAAAAAAAAAAAAAACTTATTGGCTACAATTAACAATGCAGCGGGGCACCGCCAGAGATTAATTCACCAGGCATGCTGTGGGCCTGTGGCCAATAGAGAGACGGACGCAGGAGGATTTTAGATGCAGCGAATAGAATTGTTGGGAATAAGCAAATTTATGTACAGTAGGCCCACATGCGATGGACACGCGGACCTGCGACCTCCCGCCTCTCGTTTGTCTGGTGCCGATGCTCATGCTGACGATTTCTCGCGCGTCGCGCCTTCCTCGGTTCCTGTTTGTCAGTTTGCGTGACAATCACAATGTCATGACATGACACTGTCGCTGTCGTGTGACAATTATGCCCCAGCCGCAGCCCCAGGCCCCTGAACACCGTCGAGTATGTGAAATTGTGAATCGAAGGTCAAGATGTATTTAAAAATCATCCAAAACATGAAAATTCGTCTAAAGTATGCCATGTGGCACCTTCGATTATTTGCTCAGGGGTCCGCAGGGTCGGGCTTGCTGATGCGCTGGGCATGGGGTTATACGTCTCTCGCTCTGAGTGTTTGCCACCTGGGATTATATGCCTCGGTCGGTCGGGCCCAATATCGACCTCACGTGAAATCGTGAACTCACGCTCACGCTCACGCTCAAGTGAGTGGTGACTTGGTGAGATGACATGGGATTGAATGGTATGGTATGAGGTAGTTATAAGATTAATTATACTAGGCGGATCGATCTCAAAAAGAGATCTCCACTAGGCCATCTGACCGTAGGATCATGTGCGCGACAGTGTTTCGCTTTTTGCATCCCAACATGCCATGCCATAACCCCGGGTTGCACCGAGGAAACCTCCGCTGTACTGTCCTGTCATTTTTCTGTACTGTGTCCACTGTCGTTTTTGGGGGAATTTACGCCGACGTGGCAGTCGCGCGACAGTACAGTACAGCCCGGAGGTTTAGGGGAATTACCGTCGCTGTACTGTACTGCACCGCTTGCGCTGTACTGTACTGCATCGATTTTATGACAATTTGCATATTTAAGGACACCGATTTCAAGAATATTTCAGCGAACACAGGGATGAAATCTTGGGGACATCGAGATTTTAATGGGAATTATTTATATCCACAGTATATTCTTTGTCCGCATGCATGCGCCTTTCTATCACGAAGAACCCCCTCAAAATAGCGCACGATTTCTTTAAATAGCGTACAAACGCGCGATAAATTCATCTGTGGTATAAACGACAGAATCGAGCCATCGCGAGTGTCTGCGCTTCGATATTTCTGTACTGTCGTCTGTACTGTCGTCTGTACTGTCGTCTGTACTGTCGTGCCATCGGCTGTACCGTCGTCTGTACTGCCCCATACTTAATTCTGAAGAAGTTCATTTTGGCGACATCCACGCCTCTGCCTCTATACCGTCGTCACTTTTGTCTGTACTGTACTGCCGTCGACGAAAAACGGTGGACCTCCAACCAGCGACGCGGAAATTGACATGCTGTCACGAACGCGGTACAGAGACACGACAGTACAGACAAAATGACAGTACAGTACAGAGGAGGTTTCCTCGGTGAAACCTGGGGTAACGCGTGGGTGGCGTCGCGGTAAATGTACGCGACTGCAGTGGCACTGTCATCGTTAGCGTCTGGCGATCGTGAGATCGGAAGTTCGTCTGTGTCGCCCGTTGGGATTCGCGCTTTGCTGCTGCTGATTAAGTAAGTAAGTAAGTAAGGTAATTTGGTCCGGTTCCAAATTATAAGGAGCAGAGGTTGACAATGACACTTCGTCTTGAGAGTGCAGAGTCGAGAACTCGAGATGCAATCAGAATCTCCAATCTCGAATCTGAGATTGGAGATGATATAATTGAGTATAATTGGAGATGATATAACTAGTTTATACCCCTCGATAATATGATATATTTATGACACATCGAGTTTGGACCAATGAAAACGTGCCACGCAGGCAGCAATTCTGAGCTATATTAATGATGAAATGCTGATGTGGAAGTAAGGCGGCCACGTGTTCAGAACTGGATTGGTCAAGTGCATTGACGTGTTCCCAATGTTCGGAAGATTTCATTGAATATTGGTGCTGATCAGCACCAATATTCAGAATATTGGGGCCATACAGCCCCAATATTCAAATGAAATATTCCGAAATTGGGAAAATGCCAATGCCCTGTGACCCAGCCCTGAACACGTGGCATTGACGACTTTGACCCGAAATTAGGTCAAAGCCGACAACGCCTGCGAAATGCTGTGCTGTGCTCTGCCTAAAAATGTTCTAATGCGTGTCAGACAAATACATTATGCAAAAAGAACATACACGGCAAAAGCATGGCCGGGATCTCCGCGGTACGCGGTGATGGGCGAGAAAAACCAAAGCCCCCGGATCCCACACAAGACGTCGGAACGAAAACATACAAGATGAAAACAAACGAATGCGATACACACACGTAAGCGAGTGCATACAAAATGCAGCACACCAGTTGAGCAACAAACACACTGGGCGCGTGTGTCACAAGGGGGCATACGCGGATGGCACAAGGGGCATATGGCGGGGGGGATCGGGGAATTAGGGAAAATACACAAGTCATCTGAAAACGTACAGTGACATGAGGGGCACACACACGAAAGTGCATATGAAACTAAAATGGTATGCGAGGATGCAGCGAGGATCTCGTAGGCGAGCGTTGAGCGTGGAGTCGGTCGAAGATGAACACAAGCGGAAAGGAGTCGAGTAGTTGAAGGTCATCATGCGGTCGAGCACTGATCCTGCATGTAAGCAAAAAGTTAGTCATGCATACACATATCGATGCATGCACACTTAACGTCAGTCGCAGAAACATTATGCGCAAAGATATTCATAGCAGGCAGGGTCACAGCAGCAGGGTCACAGCAGGAGGTGCACGGGAAGATGCAAACAAGAAATGAACTTGAAATTGCATCAGAACTCCTCTTTGGGTTAATTTCGAAGTTCGAAGCATCGATCTTAGAAATCCAGCTTTCTAGGCATTGATTGGCAGTATCTTTTTAACTATGACAGACGACTGAAAACTCGAACGATCTTGAAAATCTGTTTTTTGAGTTTCCGATTGGCTAGTATTTTATAATGTGACTCGTGATTGAAAAGACGATCGACTGCGTTGATGACAGACGATCATCGTAGAGATCCTCACCGTTCGCTTCGCCGTTCGCTGACGCGACGGTACAGATCACCGTGCGCTGACGCGCCGGTTACAAAACAGCCTGAGGTAGGATAGACTGTGATGACATGTCATGTCATGACATTCACATGACATGACATGACATGACATGACAGACGACAGTCGACACTGATGACACACCGATGACGCTGCACTGTAAGCAATATTTGAGCAATATCGCGAGTTGTGATGACGTGGCAGAGTCGAGAAATATTGTTGCAAAGCATATTTCATGACGTGGCTCTCACATGATCCCTTCGATTAATCGAGGGCTGATGTGTCACAAATATATCATGAAGAGGAGCTAATTAGCCCCAATATCACCTGAGGTCGCTGACGCTCTCTCAGGTGATATTGGGGCTAATTAGCACCTCTTCATACTATATACACAAATCGACGAGTACGGATAGGTCAACAGGTCAACAGGTCAACACGGGCTGACGGGCATGGGCTGATCGGGGCACTTGGGCACTTGCACTTCGCCAGTCAAGTGCGCCTTCACACCTGCACCTCCCGTCTCCGACGGATCGAAGGCACCACGTCCATGATTCGCCCATCGCCACAAAGCTGCAAGCTCCCAGAATGAAAGTTGATGACTCTGTCATCATACATGAACAGGGCAATTTTGGCAGGGCCCTTACCATGTGCACCCACTATCAGAAAAACCAATCAGAACATGCCAGCTCAAAGATGCCATTGCAATACGCCTTTTGTAAGTGCACAAATGGCAAATACCATTGGTTGTCGATGACGAGCCAGCGACAAGTTACATACGTGACAGCTTACAGGTGACACCAAACCTCGCTCCCGAGACTCAGACTGTCCTCGGATCAGATTCAGATTGAGATACCGATCGACTGAGACATGCTTGTAGCAGACACGAGACAGAGTGAGAGAGGCGAGACGCGAGAGCGAGAGCACGAGACAGACCCGAACAGATGTTTTTATTATTTATAGATGTTTGCTCAGCGGGTGATTTTCATGCCGGAGTATTTCATATTCCATCGCCTTGATCCACGTGGCAGTGAAAAAAGGTCGAAACTGGAAACCTCGAAAACTGCTTTATTTTGGAATTATATATTTTCTCACATGATCGTCGATTGCTGATCGTCGATCGTTTATGTTTTATCGCAGAAAATAGGAATGTTTGCGAAACGCGCGAAATGCTTCATACGGTACGATCGTGTTCTTATACACTATACGAAGTATATAACTTCCAACTTGTTCACGAACTATTTAAATCGCAATCGGTTCGGAACCTGTTCGGTGTTCGCGATCGCTTGGCGAAATATATTTGCTACCAACCAACAACAAGTTCGTTGGTTTAAAAAGTCGAAAAGTGCTTCCCTTCAGGTTCAGAAAAGACGGCTCGCAAGTGCAAGATTTGCACTACATGCTTGACGAGCACTGTGTGGTTTAAAAGCTTGAAAAAACATAGTCTGCGGATTTATCGGTCCATTCTCAACCACTTATATTGCAAGTTTTAGAGAAAGACCTGCTGTTGGAATGAACAGCACAGCCCGTCGCGCACCACCAATATTCTCTGCTCTCTCTCTTCCAACACCCTCAAAACCCCGTATTTGTAGTAAGATAGTTAGTAGTAGTCGCTGCTCCAATGGACTGTTTAAGCGTACAGTGTCAACTCGAGTAAGCACCAGACTTCCACGTCGCAACGGAGTTGTTCAAGTTAGGTCCGACTTCGACGTCAGCGGAGAGCCTGTTGAAAGCCCCAATCTTTATACATCCGTGGACAACGAAGAGGTTTCATTCAGGATCCAAGAAGTTCCTTCCGGGAGTAGTGTAAGCGCTGTCAAAACTGCTGTTCGCTCCACTGAACCGGACGATTTGCTGATTATTGCTCCTGATGGAGCCGAAGTTAGTTCTGCTGAGATAAAACGAAGCAGGGGAACTTCGCCGTTGAGCGACAACGTCGAGGGTAACAAGTCGAACGAGGACTCAACTTCTGTTCTCTATGTACACGAGAAGCTCGGCTTGCAGAAGCCTTTCGAAGTGGAACAGGGCGAGAACCTTGCAACGGGCCCAGATGTTGACGGAATACGAATAACTGGACTGAACACACGCTTGAAGGATTTTGACATCAGGTGAATACTCTAGTTTGCCACCACGCCATACTGACAATATGGATATGAACGAAAGCTCGGGAGTGAAGTTTTGGCTGCTTAGACGGACGGCATCGCTTCGTTTGACTGGGTTTATTGAGTCGACAGTTTTAGGTCGAGTTTTGTCCAACAGCAGTTCGTTTTCACTGCCTTCCTGTCTTCTGAGCTTCTACACCTCCCGGCACTAAGTTATTTTCCCTACACAGGCATATTCGAAGGATCTCAAAAGATTTACCTTTTAAGTTTCTGGAGAAGAGTCCTTCTACTCCGAGTAAAGAAGTTTTGTCACCGCCTTCTGGCACTCCTGAAGTTGAAGATTTAAATGGATCGAAAACGGTGCCAGAGGAAAGGTGTTTCTTCACCTTGTCGTCTGCCCTTGTCTCGTTTATCTATTCCTTAGAACAAGTGCTGAGAGTACATATGGGCAACTGCAGGGCTGAGAAGTCCTTGGGGGCTGAAATTCGGGAAATATCTGCACTTGCTGGACCCGGTACCTTACTACTTCTCCTGTCCAAAGCACTTTCATATCTTTTGTCGTGGAGAGGATACACGTCCTTAGGAGTCTCATGAAAACTTCTTCTGACTGGTTGGTCTTTGTGACACTTCAGCGCTCGGAAGCGTTATCGCTGACCCGCTCATGTCTCTCATCGATACTGCGTGCGTCGGACAGCAGTGCTCTTTGGAGCTCGCCGCTCTCGGACCGAACACAGCTATTTTTAACGTAAGTTTCCTTCACTTTTTGTTGAATCCTTTTATGGTCAAAGGATACAAGATAGGTTTTCTCTCGGGAACTCTCCTTCCTTCAGCTTTTGCAGTCAACGAGTTTTGCAGTCAATGAGTGCTGACGCTTTCCGGATTCTTTCACAGCTCGTATTCCAGGTGTTTGCCTTCATCGGGGTCGCGACAACGAATGTTATCGCCTCCAAACTCCCGTCTGCACCTGGCTTATCCGAGGAGGAACGCGAGGCGCGAAAACTGGTATGCGCCGCAGTGAAAAGATTCGTTGTGTTCGAGGTTTTCTTGCACTCGCTTGTCTGTGTCGAGTCACTCCTTTTTTGAAGCCGCCTGCATCTTTCAGGAAACGGGTAAACTTATGTCCAACGCTTTCACGCTCGCTATGGTGTCCGGAGTGTTGTGCTGCATTATCATGGAAACCATACCGAAGGCCTTGCTCGTCACAATGGGAGCGTCGCCCGAGATGATGGCTCCTGCGTTGACTTACTTGAAGATTCGGGCTCTGGCATCGCCTGCCGTCATGGTAATGTGTGCTGCTCAGGTATAAAATACCCTCACGCTGATGACTCGGAACGTTCAGAGTCCACATGTTCGGTTTCTTTTCTTCTCTTCGCTTGCGCGCGGGTGCGCGCAGGTGTGAAAACCGAGCAACGGCAAGGAGACAGACCATTAACTCTGCTTCAGCAACGCTGCGAGAAATCCGGCGAAGGTTCCTCACCTGTTATGCGAACCTCGCCTGTCATATGCTCGCGTGCATCTTTGACTGTTTGTCCTCGCACCTCCAATCGCAAACCTGTTAAACTTTCCGGTGAGAGCAGACGACGCGAGGCAAGAGGAGCGTTTTGGCTGCCGCCACGTTTTCCCGAGCTTTCCTGGTGGAAGGTTTTTTATGACGAATAATCGTTGACTTTAAAAAAACACTATGTTCAGGCATAGTTCTGCTTATTTCATTTAATGTCGAGCTGCAAAGCTGCTTTCGCGTTTGACTGAGGTCGTTGAGGTATCATACCTATCAACTTCTGCTGCATAGTTCTCACCGGGAGCTTTTGGACAGGGAGCTTGCCTGGGCCAGCAGGATGCTTGGACACCTCTTAAGATTTTCTGTGCCGCGGGAGTTGTCAACCTCGTTCTCGACGTATACCTCATCACTTTTGCGGGCTACGGCATAGCAGGGGCAGCTTGGGCCACGTTGTTTGCCCAGTATCTTGGTGCTTCTGCCTTTATGGTAAGCTGCGGGACCTCTCTGTCCGCTTGAGCCCAGCGGTGTATTATGAGTCTTGTCATAGAAAGTCGTTGCAATACGATTCTGACATACGATTCTGACAGAGAATTTTACGGGCTATTCTTCGTATATTCTTGCAGGCAGTGTTGTATCGCAGAGGTCGTAAGAACGGAATACGTTTAGGTTGGGCTGGGTTGCCTTCGCGGGCATCCTTTCAGCCATATATTGCGATGGCCAGTGCACTTGCACCCGGCGCAATAGTTCGCATGACCGGCTATGCTATATTGACCTGCAAGGCAACATATATCGGCACCATCGCCAGCGCAGCGCATCAAGTTGGTTTGCAGGTATGTGTGTGGGGGGTGTATCATCTTTCCATGCTGCTTTGCATTTGGGTTGGGAAAATGTATGCGTTTGTGGTATCTTGTCACGGCCCCGCCCTGCTCTTGATTTGCTTCTCACATCCACTGGGATGATGGTGGGCTGGCTTTTGTTGGCCGATCTCATGCCGTTCAGTGTGGGGGGTGCACAATATCCTGTTCGGGAACTCGTTCCTTCCAGCCGCCGGATTCGGGTTCCTGACATATATGTTGTTGTCCACAGGTCTTCCGCTTCCTGGCTTTCATCCCGGAACCTTTGTCTATCACCGCACAGTCTCTAATTGCACGAGACTTCAAGAAGCGGGAGCGCGTCCGAAGACTGGCAAAGACGCTGCTTGCGTCTGGAGTCACTGCTGGTTGCGTTCTGGGCCTCGTGGTTGTTGGAATCTTTGCGTATCTTCCGTGGCTCTTCACTAGTGACCCGATGGTCGTGGCTGCCATACAAGAGCTTTGCCCACAAGCCTTCTTTGCAATCATTACGTTGTCTACTATCATGGTCATGGATGGTATCGCCATTGGCTCTGGGGACTTCTCATATCTTCCACGGACCAGTATGTTGGCCACTGCAGGTTGCTGGATCGGCGCCCAGTACTGCACCGGGATAGGGAGTGTGTGGTGGACTTTGCTGGTGTTTTTCGGGCTGCGTCTGATGTATCATTTTGGCCACGTTGTGCAGCGGTGGGACTCGCACCCTCTTGGTAACTTCAAGGCGAAGTTATGTTAGTTGCTAGGGATAGATTTTGTAGACCAGGGGAAGTATCAGGAAAATTTAGGTTAGGAACACTCACGTGTTGCCTGTTGTTAGGACCTTGCTCTCTTCGAAAAGAGGAAATTTAAAAGTAGTGTGTATAAACTACTGAGCAGACTAGTAAATCAAATGTGAATTATTCACCGTGGTGAATTCAGTGTTCTTTACTCTACTGGTGAAATCAATGTTCCTTACTTTATTTTGAGCAGGAGTCTGAATTTTGGAGTGATTGATTTTGATAATGATCAGCTTAAAAAAGTTGAAAATACTTTTGGAGAAGTCAAGGTTCAGTGTTTCAATGGTCCTATTCGACGTATCGACGTGCTGTTGATGTTTAAAATTCTCCTCAAGTTGCTTTCGAGAGTTCTCGAGAGCGCAACTACCTCTATCGCCCAATCACATGCCAAAGCGCAACGCAACAGCGCACGCCCGCGCCCCGCGCCGGACCCACAAATCGGGTATGTTGAATCACGAGTCTTTGTCCATGCTCGACTGTGACACGGAACCCTCATCGTCATGTGGCACGATTGCAACTATTGCATGCCACACAGATTAATCGTAATTACGGTTACGAAAATAATTTATGTTATCAAATATTCATTCCGAAAACGGGGACAAAGCTCACACACATTTTTTTTAAAATTCGTTTTCACACAAAGTTACATCAAACTCAGTGCATCCAAAACAAAATTTCACCATTCCCAACATAGTTTTAACAAATCCCCCAAATTTGAGTATCCCTGTTTTTCTTCAAGTAATTTGCATGCACTGCCTGGTTCATATAAACAGCAAGCCTCGCACAATCTTTTCATCTCCCCATGCATCTCGCCGCACCAGCGGTCTTTGGCGGCGGCTCTACACTGCACTGATTTCATTACTTCCGGCAGTTTTTTTTTGCTTTTTGGCACCATTTTTAACCGTGACCTTGCAGCGAAAACCCAACATCAGGTCTACCTTTGTGCCACATGGCCCCTGCCCATCGTGACCGGTGCTCAGCAAACGCGCCAAATTGTCGGTAATTTTATCGACCGAACCGGAGCCCCTGCCGCGGCCACTTGACGGCGCATTATAGGGCCATTCAAACTGCTGTCGCCCCGCTAAAATTTTGGTTTAAGTCATTTAAAAAAAATGGCGATGCACGTCCCTGAAGCTAACTGTTCACATCAGAAGCGACGGAAACCGAACTTCGAGAACGGAAACGTGCACTTCAGGCGCGCTCCGATTTGCTTAAGGTTTGCGCCATCGAAAATGCTGTTGCAATGAAACCGTTAGCCCTTGTCTGAATGGGGTTCATGATGCTTAACTTTTTGCTTAGGTTGTGTTTCCGAATTTTGAGTTGTGCCCTCTATTTTTTACTTTCTCCTGTTTTCGTAACGTGGGTTTTGCAGTCACTTCGGGGTGAAATTTCGAGGTTAAATCCCCTGTGCGTAGAACTACGCTGGGGTGTGCTGACGGATTCCTTTGGTGTTGTGAGATGGAACAGAGTCGCACGGAAAGCTTAGCGGCCACTGGCCCTCTTTATGGGCGTGTTCGCGAGTTCTGGCGACGATTTCGTGGCGTACTTCTGAGTGAGGGTCGGTAATGTGCCTTCACTATGCCCCTGCTGAGCGCGGAGATCCTCAATAGATGAGAGGTTGATACGCCCCACACGTCCAGTGAATGATCAGGCATTCATAGTTCAGAATAGTTCCGTATTTTCTGCGACACGGGCGCTGTTGAGTGTTTTTACAACAGCAACTGAGCATTTCCGAAGTCCTGCGTATTTTTATGTGTTTGAAGGCAGAATGGCAATTTTGCCAGCTGCAGCAAATCATCACCCCTGCAGTGCCCACGGGTGGCTGTAGGCTTGCATACTTTCTCTTAGCTACGCATAAAAAGCATAAAAGTGTGCAGTGACAGAGGAGCATAAAGAGCCCTTGGTTCTTGTGAGAATTTGGTCGGTAGATATGGATTTTAGCCTGTGTCAACAGTGCAGGCCGTTCCAGTCCACTGCCTGTGTGATTGCCGACCCGGTTTTTCGCGTGTTTTTTGTGGGCGGTCCGCAGGTAATATTATGGTTCGCTCGCGACCTTCTTCAGTACCGAGGGTGGACGTCATCACCCTTACAGTTTCCTGTGGCATATTCATCAAGCGGGCATGCGGTTGCAATAATCCCGACCGCCGTTTGCCGTAGTTCAGGGTATAGTTGGTGCAGCAGCCTGGGTGGCTAACTTGCCACCCAGCTTGGGATAAAAGCTAACCGCACCGTGCTCGCATGACTGCATAACTAGGCAGTCAAGCGAGCCAACGGTCTGTCCGTATCGGAGGTATATATTCCCGGCGCTGACTGGCTGGGCTGTAGGAGCAAATTTGTGCAGGACGTGCCGAGGCTCTACACCGAACGTCGAGACTACACAGAGGTGTCCGCTAAGTACGCGACAGCTCGAGGTAAGCTCCTTTGCTGAATCCCCGTTGCCTGCAAGTGTCGTGCTTTTGATTCCGTTATCTGAGCCGTGGTGTTTGGGTTCGACGTCCAGGGAAGAGCGCAGGGCGAAGGGAGCCGGCGAAGAAGCGTGGGGTTTTGTAGTTTTAGGTGCACGTTTAGGAAGCAGGAACTATATCAAATATTAGAATGCATTGGTTTCTTTTATATTGGTTTGTGTGCACCCTGCATTATTCGTTTCCACGACTCTGTGGAGCATTCATGTTCCCTATCCTTTTTCTCATAGGAGCATGCATGCACCAACTAGCACGTGCGTTTAGCATAGGAAACACTACTAGCACTGGCACGGGCGACGAGGTTGCTGGGAACGGCACGCTTGACGCACTCGCCACAACACGGGAGAATGGCGAGCGAGTGTCAGTGCACCCCTCATGTTCGTATCATCATCATATAATTTTCGTGTTGCCAGTGGGTGTATCATCGGCCGCATTAGTGCTTGTACCACGAAGCATGCATATATTCGAGCAATAGCTAATAGTTTCTTAGACGTTTTAAACATAACCCTGTTGTGTAGAAGTGCTGCAGTGCAGTCTGCAACTTTAAAATGAATTTAACCCTGACTGTTTGCACTTAAATAGCGACTGAAACCCAAAAGCTAGAGCATCCTGTAATACCCAAGTCCAAGTGAACCGATCACTGAGTGCCAGAGTGGACATATATAACAAATAGTTTTCATTTACCAAATCTATTTTGATATGCTTAGTCTGCAAGCAACTCGTATTTGAAGTTCAACTATAATACGTAATACTACCAGGTGCAGGGTATAGGGTTTGCACAGCGAATCGGAGGCAAATGCCTAAGTCTATTGTAAAAATGGAGTTCACCATCGATTTCCCCACCATCAAGTTGCCTTAGAAGCATATTACCTGAGTATATATCCTAGTATGCATCATTCATTAATTAAGAACCCTAACCTCCCGCGAGCAATATCGCCCCCCTCCAGGGACCATGTGGCGCTCACAATTCTCTTTCGCACTAGGATTGTTTTTGTCCCCTGACCGTGTTTTCTGATTTGCATATTTCCGTTGGGCGGCTCGCGTCATGGTTTGAGTGTTTGAATCGAACGCAGGCCGGTGGCTTTTTTGCTATGCCGCATGCGCCTACGTAGCGCGCCCTTTCACCCACGCACATCTCGTTGTTTGCGATTTTGGCTTACGCGAGTAGCAGCGCGAGCGCGGACTGCTCCTGGCGGGATCTTTTGCCGCCCATGGATACATGTGCTCTATAACGTGCTGAATGTCCAAAAAAAAATCAACGACCTCAAGCGCACCCACCTCTCTTACAAATAATTCCGCTTCCATTTTTTCTTTTCGAAAATGGTAAGTGGATAATTATTCCCTTTTCTCCTTGTTTATTTTATTTTTCTTGTTGGTAATTTCGTTACCTTCTGTTTGATATGCGTCTCGCTCGTACTGCTTCAAAGCAGAGTGAGTGAGTGCGCGCGCCTTGTGTTGAACATTTTCAGAAGGCACTAGCTAGAGCCTCTGGATGCCCCTTTAGGGGAAGAAACGACATTAAACCGACATTTCGACGACATATTAACGCTCTGGAAACGAACGGAACTGGAAAGAATCCTCCTTCTCCCTGCAACAGACTATTGGGGATACGTGAACAAGTATGCATGTTTTTAGACGGTGTTTTTATGTTACTATTCTCGGTTTATAGACGACGGGTGACCTGCCATGTCATCATAACGCGCAGTGTAATGCAGACACGTGGCAGCCACGTAGGTTGCGATATGCGTTTATGCGGTACGGTATGCCTTCATTATGCGGTTTGCTATTGTGGTTCGAGTGATCATCGAGCAATCGACGGAGAGAGCTATCTTTTTTGGATTGGGTGTGTTCATAAACACAAGCCCCGCGTCAAAAAACGCGGCTATACAACTATCATCACACGGGTATTGTTGCATGAACGGTGTCTATTCGTTTAATTACAAGTAGAATGTTTGCTAGTGTTAGTAGTGTTACAATATATATATATGTCGCAAAAGCCATAAGTCAGCAACCAATGCTTGGTCGTACAACATATCATAGCGTTACTATTACATTGCAAAGTACGTAAGTTACTACCAGGCAAGCGATCTCGAATTAGTTCATTCCACGCCTTTCAGGCGCCGGAAAGTAATGGTCTACTAATCTATCAGCTCCCAGTATACTCCGTCTTCGTCGTCCATTGCTTCCTGACACATGAATATTTCGTAAGAACAACGCATACACGCGAAATGTTCGGTATGCTCATTTATCGCAACAAGATGCGAACCAGCATTAAACCATATGCGAACGTTTGCAGGAAGGTCACAATAATCGCATTTCATGACGAGTTTGCCTTGAGGCGTGGTCAGTTGTTAGTTGTTAGTGTCAAGCTGGGGTGGCACGATGGTGAGCGTAAGCAGCAAATGAAGGCTAAGTAAGAGGTATTGAGCTTTTATACCTGCTCAACTAAGGCAATCGCAACTGATACAGTACTCGTCGAAAGGTGTCGTTTCGTCATTCTGGTACCAACAGACCAATAGGCGTACAACGTCGACTGGAATAACCATTAATCGCGGAGTCATCCACGCTTCACCCCATGCATATTCAGCGCGATCGGGATAGCGTTCCGGCTCTACCAATTCAAAAAACAGATAAAACCGAGTTCGTCGGGTAAAGCGCCACATAGCCCCAAAAACATCATGCCTGTGAGCATCGGAAACAGGGCGGTTTGCCATCGTTGTCAAAGTCCACTGGTGCAAATTGCATTCGGGGCATGGTCGGTGCACCATCTCATGGCGATGAATGGCATCTACATCGATACTGGCACGATTCCGATGCACACCAAACCTTAACACTGAAGGCATCACGAGTTTGCAGAGGCGCGTCGCTCACTCTCTGGTAGGAGGTGGCAGGGGTGGCACGATGGTGAGCGAAAGCAACAAATGAAGGCTACTAAGTAAGATGAATTGAGCTTTTATACCTTAGTCGGAGTCGGAGTCGGACAGCAACTGTGGGACTTCGGTATCCTGCCAGAACTCGCAATCCGCGCCAATCTTGGGCCAACATTTGTCCGCGCCAATCTTATCTTGGCCAATCTTGTGATTGTTGGTTTCATCCTATTGGTTTGCGGCATTCACCTTGAGAGGCCCAAGCCCTCCTTGGCAATATTTAAATCGCTTGAGGCCTTTAGGAGGATCATTTTCCATTTCTTCCTGGAAGACACACCGCTTCATCTTTGCATTATCAAGAATGGCGGATACCCATTACGTCCTGTTTGGGATTGTTCTTCCTTACATTCGGGAAATGCGTCAATTGCGTGAGGAATACTTTGTGCAGGCATGGGTCGAAGAACGTTTCTTGTGGGCGTTGGAAGAACAAGTTTTGACGTTTTCGGGCATGTTTGGTGATGTTTGGATGCCTGTAACTTTGGCTCACTATTTCTATGAATTACGTGATCTGCTCGAAGTCGATTGGGGGGATGTTTGTGATTGGGGAAATTTCTTGCAGATATTCCCTACCTCCAACTTTGAAGCCCCACATTACGATGATGAAGGGTTCCATTGGCAAGGACCTGGCATGTCAAACAACTTCAGATTCCGGCTAGACTACATCGATTTCGACGACTTCGAAAAACGGTGGCTTCGTGAATATCAGTGGGCCTGGTACAACGGCTTTTACAACGAGCATGCAGATCCTCAATGGATCTACCCGTCGCGGTACGAGTTGTCTATGAGGCCTGCCTGCAGTCGATGCCGACCCATTGATATGGATCTTACCCATATTGGCGACGAGTACATCTGCACTGACCTTGTCGACTGTCGGCGGATGACTCGTCTTGATTTGAATTGATGGTCAAATCTCAATCGGTGGCTTTAGCCACCACCCATCTATTCTAGAAAACAATTCTTCTCGATGCGGGCAACAAAAATATCATAAGTCACGTGTATGGTACAAGCAATGGTATAAGAACCCCGATCTTCACATTTTTTATATTCATTGTATGTTACATTATTACACAGTGGTTGTTACATTCCATGTGTATTCTATTCAATTGTGCATTATGACTAATCGTGGGTAATCGTGCAGGGATCCCGCCGACGGATCTGAATCGGTTGAGTCGTCCAAATGATGGCCCCATTCCGAATCTGTGTCCTCGTCAGCTTCTTCAAGCTCAATCACACTATCGCAAGCCTCCCGATCGACACAGATGTAGCGGTGTGGCATATCTCGATCGGTCATTGCAACGTTCAAGAACTGTCCTTTGAGAACCGCAATCATGGCAACAAGCCCAGGTGTATAAGCGAGCATAAAATATATTGGCATCTCCATCATAGGTAATAACTTGATTGCGAAACCAGCCGTTGCACCAGGCCATGATCGCTTGCAACGACACGGAAACGAAAGTACACCTTTTAATGCTTCCGGTAACAGATGGTCCTGCAAAGGCAAATGAATGACAGGAGTTATGCGTCAGAAACTCGAGATCACGACGACATTATGACCGCACAGAGGTCACCTATAGAAGTGTTGCTAGCATTACGAAGTACAATCGAGGTCTTACTGACAACACCTTCGACTAGACGTGAAGAATTACAATCGCTGACCGTCTACACGGATGACCTCTGTGCCGCATCTGAAAAGGAGAAAGTGGCCGTGGGCTGTCATCAGGTGGGTGGCTCTCAGAATGGTAGGAGGTGGCAGGGGTGGCACGATGGTGAGCGAAAGCAAGAAATGAAGGCTGTGTAAGAGGTATTGAGCTTTATGTATACCTTAGTCGGAGTCGGAGGACAGCAACTCTGGGATTTCGGTATCATCGGTATCCTGCCAGAACTCGCAACTCGCGCGGTCGACACATATGTATCGATGTGGGTAAGTCACTCGCATAACAAGTGAATCTGACCTTCCGCAATCATCGCAACAGGGCCGGTCGTATACACGATCATAGACGAATTCGTTACCATCAGCGTCATAGTCAAGGAGGTTGCGAAACCAACCGTTGCACCACGCAGGCCCAATGGTGATCATATAACCATCGTCGGTGGAGTTCGTTAAAACTGCGATACAAATTCATACCGGAAATCCAACTGGTCCGATTAAAGTAGGACGCCTCATTGACGCTTAAGCCGCCGACATCGTCGTTCACAATTCTCCGAGGATGAAAAAAGAACTGCGCAAGTGTCACAGGAAACACAATGATTTCTGAGGTAAATGTGCCAGGGATATCGGGGCATGTAATGCGTACTCGTGTTTCAAGGGCCCACAGAAATCGTTCTTCTACCCATGCGTGCAAAAAGCATTCCTCGCGGGAACGGCGTCTTTCCCGGATGGCGGGAAGCACAAAACGGAAAAGGACAATGTAGTAGTCTGGCATCTGGGTGTGTCGCTCACTGGTAGGAGGTGGGGTCTATCGTGAGCGAAAGCGAGAAATGAATGCTGATGAAGAGATAGGCAGGCTTTATAATGCGTGACATTTTACATACCAACGTAAGACATGTTACATAAAAAGTACAAATCTCACCCTACTATTGTCAAAAGGTCATCTCACAATGACACAACCTCGTTGCATATCGAAGACTATGTGTTATTCTTATTGTTATTATTCTACGTGCGCCTCTTCAAAGTAGCCAATGCACCGCGATGTGTGTGCGAGGAGCTTGGTGTCATCATCTGCGGGCACACGGAATGCACAGGCGGATTAGAATTTGTGGCTAGGATGATAGCAAGGCAATCCTGTCCAAGAAAGACATATACCTGGTCATCAATCGAGATTGTCGGGGTGAAAATTCGGGTGACTCTGCAGTTTTAACAGATGGCGGCCAAGGCGTGTCAGACGAAAACGGGGACGGATTGGTTCTAACTCCAAGGCTCGACGCCACACGGGGTCGTGCCTCTCATCAAAATGTTTATGCCATAAATGGTTCCTCCGAGTCTTGTCCTCCCAAAGGTCAAAATACTTCCTCATACACTCTGGGCATTCGCCGTTTCTCATTCTAGCAACTGAATCCCTTTGCGCTTGCCTTCTCCCATCGTACCTCGCACGGATGAAGGGCAGAACAATAGAAAATAAAACATGTTTCGGATCGACCGTCAGGTTGATTCGCTGAGCGTCCATGTTCTTGGAATGTTGGTAGGAGGTGGGTGGATGGCGAGCGCAAGCAAAAAATGAACAGGGATGCCGTGAAAGCAAGTTTTATATGACCATGCAGACATGTGGTGTTTGTTCCATCCATGTGATACGCGTTCCCAAGGATTCCTCGGGCGTCCGAACAATCTGAGCTCGCAAATAATGTGCGCTCGTGCGATTGTACAATCATATTTTCGTTGGAATGTTGACCTGTTGACCTGTTGACCATCGATGATTTCCCGAAAGGAACTGAGGGGATGAGGCTTGCCTAGTATTCAAAGTGGCTGTCATTATCGCTACTTCCGTAGCTACCCATGAGAGGGTTCGAAGTCGTAATCAATCCATTCTCCGACATCATTGTACTCTCCATATCTCAATCCAAATGTCAGTGGCCTCAGTACGGCGCCGGCTACAACCGAAGCGTGCACCCGTACATCACACGTGTTAAATCTATGATCGATGGATTCCCACAAAAATATGGGCGTCCGAGAAATATATTGAAGGGACCTACTACAGACCAAGGGTGGTCAAAACAATCGACTACCATGATACAAGAACTACAATAAACAAGTGGGTTCGTTAAGTCATACACGCAGGATAAAACGATGCTATTCGTTTTTTAGGGTGCAAACCTTCATCTCCGCCTACGGCAGGTTCCCCTTTGGGTTGTGGCTCCAGCTTGTCGTTCGCTGACATCGTTATTCGCTTACTGGTAGGAGGTGGGGTCTATCGTGAGCGAAAGCGAGAAATGAATGCTGATGAAGAGATAGGCAGGCTTTATAATGCTTGAAATTTTACATACCAAGCATGCGTATAGGCATAGCATGAGTCATACAATGAGTGCAAGGAAATCAAACGTGGTAATACCACGATAGTTCAACATTATATATTCACAATATATACTATTGTTTTACAACTTCTACGTATACAAGTTCATCGGACTGATCGAGTTATTCACACATATGGTCGTCATCATTGGACAAGGACGACAAAGAGGCTTCCTCGTCCGAACTCTCACCCTCTTCAGCCTCCGCTTTCTCTTTATCCTCTTTATCCTCTAAAGGCATGATTGCGTCGCGCAGTAAGAGTTTGGGTGTTCTATGCTGGGGTGGCTCAAAGCTCTTAGACATGTCGCTGGCGATGACTCGTTTGACCAACAAGTCATATTGCTCACCCGGGATCCATCGCTGTGTGCTTGCATTGATCTTTCGGCGCTCCTCTTCCGTGTCCCAGTCCCATGCTACTAATACTTCGCTTGGTGTATACGGCGCCACCTGCTTGGTACGTTGATGCAGTCGGAAACTTTCAGGTTTCGATGCCTTCTCCTTCGAAAGCCGGAAGTCTGCATTATGGGCCTCCTTTTGGGAGGCGCTCGTGAGCTTAAATGTACCACAAGTCAACCACCGCAAACATTTTTCTCCTGCACCAGAAAGAAGATAAAAGAGGTATTAGATTGACATAAAACGTTGTGATGTTAAAGGCAGGTTGCGCGCGCAATCACATCAACAAACATTTCTCACCTTTCTCATTTAGCAGCTGCTCTTGTACCTCACAAAGGTACAGATATCTCGACCATCCTCGGCTCCTTCTAAGAGCGATACGAAACGGGTATTCCGTCCGGGCAGTCTTCTCGGATTCGGGAGCAATCAACACAGCCATGCTACCTTTCTTCATCTTGCTGTAGCTCACATCGTAGTCCGGGTCGTCAGTTTCTCCCAGAATGTATTGCGCAAGATGATCTCGAGCTCGTCTTCCAATGGTATTTTTTGTGCCCCGATGTAGATAGGACGAGGTACTGGGCGCACGTGAACCGCTACGGAGTCCCGAAGGCCCTGCACGTAATCAGCCAGTTGTGCATCCGTGTATCCACGTTCAATATCATTCGTATCAGCCATTGGCTCATCGACAATCAGTACGAATGAACCAAACCAAGAAGTACGCACCCCCAGTGTAGACTGTGTGGTGGACACAAGACCATGGCAGCGATACGAACTCCCGGAAATTAAGACAAAGGACATGACGAATGCAATGGGAAGAATGTGCAGCACAGGGCCACATTTGAGGAACGACCTCTGCCCCCAGTGCTGCAACGTACAAGCGGAAGTGGAAACTTGGTGGGAGGACAGCCACCTCCACGTGGAAGAAGGACCAGCCAAATGGGAACTCCTCCCCGGAAGCAGAGGAGGCAAATGGAACATACACCCCCCCACCGTACAACAGGTGGTGGAAGCCAACACTTTACACACCAGGCTTACAAGACAGAATGACGCCCAAACGATATGGAACAAAGTAGCGAGGTCAAAAGTTGTCAGATACCCCACTGACTTCTGGCCCGAACACGAACCGGGAGCCCAAGGAAGGAGATGGGAATTGACAAGAGACCAAACAGAGGACCCCAGGAACCAAGCCCCGAGGAACACACCAACCCAATTGACATACCCCTCCCCTCTAAGGGCACACAAGGCAACCTCGTACCTTTACACGGACGGGAGCAAAAGAGAAATAGAAACAGAAGAAGGAGGCAAAGAATGGGCCTCAGGAGCTGCGGTATGGGACCCCAGGACCGGGGAAGGGGAGGCCCACATGATTCGATGGGAAGGCGAAGACCAAGAGGTGAACAGAGCGGAACTTCTCGCCATACAAAAAGCGGTGACGCTCCCGCCACCACCAAGTGGCAACGGACTCACCATTTGCACGGACAGTGCCAACTCCATTAGACAACTGGAGAGCATGAGAACGAAACCCCACAACATGGAACACCACCAGCAAAGAGACCTCCTGTATGCCATACTGGTCAACATTGAGGCATTAGTAGCAGCAGGACACACTGTCTCACTGCTAAAAGTCAAGGCACACACGGGAATTGTGGGGAACGAAAAAGCCGACGAGGCAGCCAAACAAGCCTGTACTAAGGGAACCCTCACGGAAGCGTGGGATAATAACGAGACAATAAAAGTCAAACCCATGATACCGGACGAGGACTCGAACAGCAGAGAGCTAAAAGGAAAACTCGCGGTACAAAAGTACGTAACCACACTACTCCGTGAACGGCAAGCCCAAGAGAACAGTAGACTCTCAGCAAAAATGACCGACCTCCAGGGAGAACCCTCAACCTGGACCCACCAACTGAAAACTGAGCGCAACTTCAGATGGGAGGCGCACCTAGACCAAGCGCAACAAACTGAAGAGGAACAAACGACAATACGGGACCCGGTACCCAACCAGCAGCAGCAAGCCAACCGGACCCGAGACGAAGAAGACAAGCAAATAAAAGCCATGATGGAACAAACGGAGGAAGAGGAGATGCTCCTTATGCGAGAGGTGCAGGAGCACCAAGAATACCAAGAAACAGAGGGCAAAGGGGACCCCACCCGAGGAGACGAACCCGAACCCGCAGGGACACCACCCCCACCCTCCGAAGGGGAGGAAATATTTGAGGAACTCAACGAGCTCGCGGAGAGACTAGAAGTGACCCAAGAAGTACAAAATGACGATGAAATTTTTGACATGCTAAATGAACTCATTGAGCAGCGGGAAAAGCCACAAGGGGAGCCGACAAAAGAAAGACAAGCTCACCATGACCGTGTCACAGAGGAGTCCAGAGTCCATGCAGTAATGGAGGACCCGATGCCCAGAACAAGATGGAAACAGCGAAAACACGATATGGCACACAGCAGAACGGAAAAAAGGAACGCCCCCTCGGTTCAAGAGGGCAGGACCACAGACAGCTGGCTAAACGAAACAATGAAGCACCTCAAAGGAGACACGCCACTACACAAAGTAGCGAACGGCTTCTGGAAAAGAGCCACATTTGCGGTACGAAAAACAATACTCAAATGCAGACTGAGAATACTGCCAGCACAAGACTATGAGACGGCGAAAAACTCAGCCGGAGGAAGCGGGAAGTGCACCCTGGAAGGATGCGGACACAAAGGGGTGGACTACGCAAAGGGCTTCCTCATGAGGGTAGGGCACGCCCTAGGTGGATGCAACAACCCACAAATGCGAGGGATGTTCACGGACAGGGCAGATGCCCACGCAGATGAGCTAAAACACATACTTGACCACCATAGGAAAGGGGGATGCAAAGTACTCGCCTACACTGGAAAAAAGAGGGACCCAGGGATTAAGCCAAGGGTACTCCCAAATTACATACTCACCAGGGGGCAATGCAGACACGACGGGAAGGACAACCCAGGCAGAAACGATGGGCCCGACACAATACCGAGTTTTGTAGACATAGTCATGATAGAGGGTCTAGAAGACCTGGAAGACGGATGGGAATGCACACAACAGGAAGCACCAGCAAGGGTAAGAAACCTACACCTCATTGAAGTGGCCCACACCGATGACGAAAAATGGGGACCCAAACTCCTGGAAAAATACAAGAAATACGGACCGCTGCTACAATTGCTACGCAGGCACGGATTCCGTGCCAAACTTCATGTGTTTGCAGTGGGCAGAACAGGCACGGTGTACAAACACAACCAAGACATACTCGAGCAACTTGGACTCAACAGAAAAGAGGCCACACAGGCACTACAGAGAATACACGACCTGACAGTAAACTATGCACACAGCACCTACCAGCTATACAGAAAACTCAGACAAGAAAAACAAGAGGAGGAGAAAGACAAGAACCACCCAGTATAAATTGTCCCAACATGGCCGCCACTCGTGGCGGTCCGGCCCAGAGTAGGGCCGGGGAAATCAATTTACTCATACGCCCGACGGGCGTGGTTTTTTCTTTTTTTTTCTTTTTCTTTTCGACAATCAGTACTTCCGCATCTCGCCCGTTCGCGCTCAAACCACCCGAAGGAGCAGGCATCATGGGTCCAGTAACCTCAAAGGGAGCCTCGTGCAGCACCCACGTTGTCTTTTCTTTCAGTTCGAACGTTCCTGCCGCAATGTCACGTTGCATTTGAGCATACCCTTCAAGAAAAGTATTTGCGCGCTTGGCTAGAAATTGAAGCCGCCCCGCCTCCTCGGTGGTTGCGACATCTGCAAAACAAACCCCGAGAAACTAAGAAGGCCACTTACATTTGAAATATGACAAATCAAATCGTAATCGCTAGCAGTGCAGTGCTTACCTCGAATGCATAATAAGCAAAGATTCCTCTGGCATTGAATGACAAGATCCTCGATCTCTTTCAATGGATTGCTCGTAGACTTCCTGGAAGTCGCAAACTGCTTCGCGCTTGTTTCCGTGCGCTCAATTCGTTAATGGATTTAGGCTCGACAAAGCATGGTGAGCCCTCGGGCAGGCTGCTCTTAAATACCTTCACCCCACCTTCCTTTGGAAGCCAGACTGGATCGAATGAATAACGTTTCGCCTGCACTAACACGTCGCCTGTGGGCCCAGAAAAAAATCTTGAATGCGTGTTGGAAGCTGACATCGCGCACTTCGTTATAGCATCCATGCATCCAGCCCTTGATATCGTGCACCTCATCGATCAGTTGACATTCCGGAACTACTCCATCCTTAAAGCAGTTCCTAGCCACCTCCATCAAATGCTCGATGTCCCAAACGTTCAGCCTCCTCAAAGCCACAGAAAACCTTGAAAACATCTGATCGATATTTTCGTGTGTATGTCCCACGATCAGATAGTTGATCTTCACCTTGCGGAATACCCCACGCTTGACCAGCATGGCACAATAAGCAATCAAGAAGTGGCTCTTATTGCTGCTTACATTGTCCAATTGTAGATACAATACTTCCGGTAACGGATGCCCACCCGATCGTCGATGCTCATGAACTCGTGCTACTGCCCGCTGTATGACGTTCGCAAGATAGTTCGAGTTGTCAGAGTAGTTATGACTGAAATTGAATTCCATAAAACGACCGATGCCTTCGATGAGTATCCCCATGCAGTGGGTATCTATCAATGCCTTATTGTCTTTGACCCAAGAGGGCATTCGACGAAAGTGGGGCAATTGTGTGGTACGTTGTGTCATGCCATCGATGATCATGGTAGTATATTTCCACCACTTCGCGTTGCCTTTTGCTGCGCTGGATTTCTGAATGTGTTTGTAGTACTTCTCCCTTTCAGCCCTTGCATCCAGTCGATGAGCTTGCAAAAGATTTTCGATTCGTACTGCAACGCAAACACATTCAGGTAAGTGGTCACGTGTATGAACAAGCAGTGTTTATCTACACGACAAGATTGGGTTTTCTTTCTAACATACCTCTCATTTCGACCGGGGCGACTTGCTTGTGAAGCTTTGCGGTCGAGCAGATCTTGCACTCCGAGAACTTGCAAATCTTCGGACACTTAAGCCACTTGAAGTGTTTTCTCCAGATCGTATACCAGTATGGCTCGCTGACCTTGAATTTCTCAGAACCAAAGGCTGGAAGCTCTTCGATAAACTTTTCGTAGACGTCAAGCTTTGTCATTCCTTGAGGCAGATGTGTTTCTTTCTTGTCCGGTTGATGTTGACCTTGCTCTTTGGCAATCTTCTGCAGAAAGGTTTTCGCTGCTGAAACCTTTAGAGAGTTTCTTGGAATATATGACAAGCCCTGTACTTGCACTTGTTTGCTGTTTCCGTGCAGCCTGAAAAGGGAAAATGTATATTATTATAATGAATCTTATGCAAAGAATGGGAGCCTACAGGAAAACTGTAAATTGGTTTACCTGTTATGTTTTCTTCCGGCAAATAAATCCTTTATTAGCTTCGTCAGCCGTCCATGAGATATCGGCAACCATTTCTCATAAAACTTGCGACACACACGCTGAGAGCCAATGGCAAATTTGAGAACTGGTGCATCTTGATCTGAAAAGTCGGACGAGTTTTTAAGGGTAGATATGATCCATTTTCTCTGCATTCCTTGAAGACTTTTCTCTTTAGGAGATGCCGCGTTCAAGGTCCAGAACTCAGAGCGAAGATCCTTAACCTCTTGTTTAGAAATATTCGACGAACATAACCTCTTACAGCGACATGAGAAATTGAACACATCATTCAATGAAGGAGGTAAAAGTAAGTCCTGTAACCGAAATGCATGCAAATTAGTTTTCTGCTAAAGTCGCCAAGCTGAAGGGCGTGGGCTGATGAGTCGCTCGCTGGAGTCGCCAAGCTGAAGGGCGACTCATCCGCAGTTGAGTCGCCCGCTGGAGTCGCCAAGCTGAAGGGCGACTCATCCGCGGATGAGTC
>LGRX02008788.1:0-25698 GCA_001247695.2 Cymbomonas tetramitiformis
CCTACGACATGCAACTCGACGTGCAGCCGTACAACAGGCAACTCGTCGTGCAGCCGTACAACAGGCAACTCGTCGTGCGGCCCTACGACATGCAAATCGTCGTGCAACCGTACGACAGGCAACTCGTCGTACAGCCGTACGACATGCAACTCGTTGTGCAGCCATACGACATGCAACTCGTCGTGCAGCCCTACGACAGGCAACTCGCCGTGCAGCCTCTACGACAGGCAACCCGTTGTTACTACGACAGGCAACTCGCCGTGCAGCCCTACGACAGGCAACTCATCGTGCAACCATATGCTAGGCAACTCGTCGTGCAACCATACGACAGGCAACTCGTTGCGCAGCCATACGACAGGCAACTCGTTGTGCAGCCATACAACACAGACCTCATGAGAGGTAGCCATGCGGCGCTTAGCTTGACATGAAAAAGAGCTCGTTCTATGACACCGAATATGCTGTACGAGTGCCCAAGAATCCATAGTACCTGCAGCTGGCTCTCTCCGCATTGCGCAGTCTGCACATTGAGGGAGGACCACAACGCCATACGTTCCATACGAGTCGGCTCATGTCCATTCACAGGCGCCTGGATGCCCAACCCGGCGACCACTTGAGATGCACAACATGGGTGATGCATGGCTATTCCACGGAGACGAGTCCGCGAGTGATGCCAAGCTATTGGCGGAGGTGGAAGGGAATGCTACTTTGAATGACTCTACGATGGCACATCGGAGCTCACAAAGAAAAGCTGATGGGTAGAAAGGAGTGCACACAAATGCAAAATGAGATAGAGCCTTGCGAGCTTGACTGAGCGTAATGCCACAACCCTTATATCCCTTATCGCTATAGCCCTTATACCCCTTACCGTCGGAGCCCTTCTATCCCGTAATGTCGGAGCCTCATATCCCTTAACGTTGGAGCCCTTATACTCCTTAATGCCGGAGCCCTTGTTATATTCTTTAATGCCGGAGCCCTTATCACATCCCTCAATGTCGGAGCCCTTATCATATCCCTTAATGTCGGAGCCCTTATCATATCCCTAATGTCGGGCCCTTATCATATCCCTGAATGTCGGAGCCTTTATCATATCCCTTAATGTCGAGCCCTTATTATATCCCTTGGGTGTCGGAACCCTTCTTACATCCCTTAATGTTGGAGCCCTTATCATAAATTCCTTAATGTCGGAGCCCTTATTATATTCCTTAATGTCGGAACCCTTTCTTACATCCCTCCTTAATGTCGGAGCTCCATTATATCCCTTAATGTCGGAGCCCTTATCATATCCCTTAATGTCGGAGCCCTTATTATCTCCCTTAATGTTGGAGCCTTGTGTATAAAGCGGCGATTGGCGGCATGATAGTCCTCTTGCAGGATAGCGTGACATATGCGAGAAAATGCTTGACACGCAGCACAAGGATGACTTCAAACATCCCGTATACATCTATTCGCCTAGATTCTGCCAGAGTTCACATATAGTCCCCCTCAACGAATGAGCGATGACGTTCTGGAAAATGAAAACCCATAAACCCTGTGTGTATGGTTTACTAGAATTGTCGATCTCAAGATCTCTGCTAGGCCGTCATCAGTCGTGTTGGTCGTGTAAGTCATCATGCAACCATGCATGCCAGATTGACGATGTCGAATCGTTTACAATGACACTATCCAGACTTGCGACACGTTCGACTTCGACGATTCGTTTTCGTTCCATGAGACGTCACGTCGCATCTTATCAGTTCTAAATTTTATTTTCCGTTTTCTTTCTTCGCTTCGCTCATCTGACTCTGAGTGATAAATGACGTGGCATAGCGTGACCTGCACGTGCGCCAACCAATCACAACTGCGTTTTGATTGAGTTGAGTGAGTTGTTTGAGTAATTTGCCCAGGTCTGTCTTTATAAAGAGCTTGGGTTCCTTGGACCGATTCCTTCGGCACCATGTAGCCAAAGAAGATCGGTTGCACTATGTAACCACAACGGGGATCAAAGGATTCAGCGGGAATCCGGAGCTCACTAGGAAGAATGCCCCCTCCTAAGCCGTACTGGGTCACCTGAGGCCCTCTGCCCGCACTGCTGTTGTGTCGTTGAAGCCGGTTCACCTCTGGCCCCCGACGAGCTACTCGAGGCATCTCCCCACTACCAAGCCTACGCTTGCACTGCAACTGTCGTTCTGCACCCTTCCTACTTGGGGTTCCATCCACACATATGCCTCCCGGTGGCCGAAAATTCACCAACGGGTCATTGCCTTCTCGACAGCTGCTCATCAATGTTAGTTCCGGCACGGGAAGCAACCTCGCCACGTGGGCAGGGAAGCTGATGAGACGTCATATGGTGAGGTGCAACCTGTTGTAAGTGGTCATTGCTGCCGGGATGGGCCCCCAGGCTTGAAGGGGCCCGCCATGTGTCAACTCCACCCGTGACCCTTCCACCCACAACTCGCTCAACACCCTCCCCCACCAGTTCCCCCCATGCCAACAGCCCCCTCAAAAAGCTGAGCCGCCCGCCTGCTCGCCCCCATCAAAGTGGCCACCCCTTTCTCAGCCAAGGCCATTGCTTGCTCCAGTGAGGCTCCGCTCTGCTCTTCAGTCCATACCCCACTCTCTGGGCGCAGGCGGCCCACAGATGCCTCCACCGAGCCTCGGCGGAACCCGCGCCATTCGCGGATTCTCTGCTTCTTGCAGCACATCCTCCATGCTCTCCAAGATCCGTGATGCCCTCCTTCCTGCCTCGCCTGCCCCACCAAAAACCTGTTTGGACTGCTCATGTCGCGTTCCCCCAGACCCTTGCATCCCGCCACCATGTCCACCTTATGTAGCATAGTCCGTCTCCTCAATCGCGTCCTCCAACGCCCTGTCCATCAGCGCCAACCTCCCCATCTCCTCTTGTCGTGCCCACCCCCTTGATCCAGGTTGGGGCCCATGCCTCCTCTTACACACCCTCCACCAGCCCAGTGCCAACCACCTCTGGCAGGGCATCGCCCCACGGCCCGTCGGATGATCACCCCTCGCCCGAGCGCAAAAGAGAGCCGCCGGACCCACTTCTCCTTTTATCCCATGGAACTGCCAAGTGCCGCCTCTTCGTCCTCGTCCTCGCCCCCATCGTCATCCACTTCTTCTTCCGCTCCCACGTTCGCATCCACGTATCGTCGCTCCCTGAAGCGCCGCTGCGTCCTCTTCAGGCATCCATACACCCCAGGCCCGAGCCCCCCATACACCCCAGGCCCGAGCCCCCCACACACCTCCATGCCAAAAGGTATCAATTGGTGCGGGTGCACGTCCCCGCACATTACCACTCATCACCTCGTTCTTCTCCACCTTCCTTGCCGCCGCCCCGGGGGCCATCATGGCTGCTCTCAGGTATGCCTCCGATATTGGCTGCATAGTGGCCACATCAAACAGCACACGCTGACCGGGCCCCTCTGCATCCAGCACAGCCACGTCCGTACCATGGTTTGGTGAGTAAGCGAGATGGCCCGCAAAGTCATCGTGCAGTGCCAGCGTCAACGGGTAAGCGGACGTGGCCACTTCGAAGACCACCCTCCGGAGCTTGTGGTGAATGAAAAAGCGCCAATTTCCTCCACCGCCCCCCCTGCATGCCAGCAGATGCGTCCCCATGGGATCAAGCTCCCCCCCACAATCAGGGTACTCCCCTGCTCGGCCAAGGAGAGGCTGCTCAGCATGAAGAATGTGTCGCAACGCCACCCGGTACACACCCGAGCTGAGCTCCGAGGCTGGACAGCACGGAATAGCCCTCAAGAAAGCTGGCCCAATGCTGTTGTAGGTCACCGAGAAAAGCCAGGGGAGCCGAGACGCCCCCACGTGCCCAGCCAGCCAAAGCCAATCCGCAGAGTGGAGGATAACAGCATCGACCCGTTGGGCACGCTTTTGAGACCTGCTGTAATCACTCAACTTCTTGACGTCGTCTGCCTTTGGCACTTGTGGTGGCAAATGCGCATTTCCTCCCCTTGCCTCCTCAACCACCCCCATCGCCTTCGACACCTTCTGTATGGCCGCAAAGAATTGACATACGGCAAGTCACTCTCAGCCCCAAGGTCCTCGGCCCCCACCGTCACCGTCGGAAAGTGTTCCTGTCAGACTTGTGTCCGTCAAACTTGTGCAACCCCCCCAAGCCATGCCGGACTGCTCACCCTTGCCGCCTTGGTCAGGCCCATCCCATGTGTGACGGTGGCAAACTCACAGGAATGCCACGCCAAGCCACCACCAGGCAGCAGATCCCACAACGCCTCTTGCATCCTCCTGTCATGTTCCACCGTTTCCTCCCGCATCATCTCCGGCGGCCACACCTCACGGCCAAAACCCCAGCCTCGGTGGGCACAGAAGCGAAGCAGAAGCCCTTACGCCTGCGCGTGCCCGAGCTTGTTGGGCAGGATGGCAAACAACTCCTCCACCTTCTTCAGCATCTCCTTACTGACCACCTCTGCCTTCTCCACCGGCACTCCCAAGATAGCAATGAAGCCCATCTCCCCCCGCGCACCCGGCATCCCATCGACTGAATATCCAGGCCAATCGCCGCTGCCTCCTCCTGTAAGTGCCATCTGCGAAGCATCTGCCGTCTCCGTCACGGGAGACAGCAGCCGCCTTCATCGACTGAATACTTAACAGAAGGCACACGCAAGTTCCTCCGGTGCTATACGCGAGCGCGGGCCATCGACTTCTGAATATCCAGGCCACCGCGCTGCCTCCTCCTGTGGGGTGCCATCTGCGAGCGCCTTCATCGACTGAATATCCAGCCACCGCCGCTGCCTCCTCCTAAAAAGTATACGCGAGCGCCGCTTTCATCGATTGAATATCCAGGCCAGGTCGCGCCGCTGCCTCCTCCTGTAAGTGCCATACCGGAGCGCCGCTTCATCGTGATTGAATATTCAGGCCACCGCCGCGGCCTCCCTCCTGTAAAAGTGCTATACGCGAAGCGCCAAGCCATCGACTGAATATCCAGGCTAATCACCGCTGCCTCTCCTGTAAGTGCCATACGCGAGCGCTGCCTTTATCGACTGAATATCCAGGCCAATCGCCGCTGCCTCCTCCTGTAAGTGCCATACGCGAGCGCCGCGACAATCGGAGGACCCAGAAAGAAAGCGCCATCCAAGTAGGCAGAGACGACCACACCAGGATGCCTCTCCTGAACTCGCTCCAGCACCGTCTGCAGTGGGGCGGCCAGGTGAAGCGCCCCCAGGGGGTCCTCATGTCGTGTGTCCTCCTCTGACTTGACATACTGCATCACCGAGCCATCAACGCCTCCCCTACCGAACTCCAAGGTTTGCCTCGACCCCGTAACAAAGGTCTGTCCACGCCCACAGCTCCAGGAAGCCCCGCTCGATAGCCTCAAACACCGCCTCACGGTGCACTGCCTTGAAAGCAATTTTGGCATCCGCCTTGACACAGACCCACTCAGGGTTGCCGGTCAAGGGCCACCTGAAAAGTGTGGACTCCCAGATCTGCTCCTACTTTTTACCGCCACCCCGATCTGGGCCGCCCGCAGCACACCGTTCTCGTCATCTTGCCGCCGCCCACAAAATCGACGCCTGACCGCTTCACACGGCGTTTGCATATGCCCTTCACCACGAGCTTCTAGAGAAGCGCCACTAGGAGCTGCCTGGTCCCGAGGCCCGTGGCCACATTGCTCATGCCATCATCAAACGCCTTCTCATCCAGCTAAAGCGCCTGCTTCAGAAGCTCCCGATGGCGATCCCTTCCAACATCCTGCCTCCTGCCCGTCCCTGCCGGGTGCAATCGCTCCAGCTTCTGCACCGTCTCCTCCGTTGCCGGTGCCAGTTTGACCGATTCCAACCTTTTCGCCGCCTTTCTCAGCTGCCCCGCGTTCACCAACCGCACCGCATCTCAGAGTCTCGGGTACCCTTTCCTCATCCGCCTCGGCCACAACTTGTCAATCCTCCGGCGCCTCCGCATGCAGCCTCTCCCACTCACCACACAGGAAGTGGGTGCACCACTCCTATATGATCTGGGCCACACTCTTCCTCGCTCCTCGCGGGACTGGCTGAGGCACCAGCAGTGTGTAGTGTTTGTACCCCGCGAGGTCCTCAGGGCTCACCTGCCTCCGCTCAAGTGCCTGCTCCCTGCCTGTGTGAGGCTTCTGAGACGCAGAAGCAAAAAAAAATAGCTTGTACGCCTCCGGGTCCACCCGCATCCTCCCGAGTGCGACCATCACACATTCAGTGAGCAGCCCCGACACCCGCTTAGGTACCATTAGGGGCGGAAAGTTACTCACAACGCATCCGCCCACACTCAACCCCCGCAGCCACGCCCACCCCGCCCTCCCGGTCCCCTATCAACCCCAACCCCGAAACGCCTTGCGCCCGCCCCTCCGCATGTTGATTGCCCCGGATCCCACCACCTCCGCCTTCCTGAACCGGTACACAGTGCCTAGCATAGGCAGCCACATAGCCCCTACCTTGACCCGGTGTGGGCGTGGGCCCGACTCCGCAAGGATAAGCCCACAACTCTGCTCAGGGCGCCGCGTTAGTCCCGTCGCTAACAGCAGAAGCCCTGATGCATCAAGGTGGCGTTGCCGGAAATGCTCCGTCAGGGCCCGCCGGCTTCCCACGGTTCCCGATAAGCACCCAGGAACGGAGCAGGAGCACACCATCGCCTCCGACCGCTGCTCCACTCTCCCCGCCTGCTACCCTCCGGGCTGCACCGACCCACCCGCCCCTGAGGCACCCCCGGCGGTCTCACGGCTCTCCAGCCCCTCCCACACCCGCTACACCAACCTCGCGCCTCACCCCCCAGCGCCAGTTCCAACCCTCCTCCCGGACGCCCTCACCCTCAATCTCCGTGGCCCACCACTATCCAACCGCCCCGCCATCCCTTCCCCACCAACCCGATCCAGCAGCCTCCAACTCATGAGCAAGCCCTTCTCAGCTTCCCTGTCCCAATTGTCAACATCCTTCACCGCAACCTCAACTATTGTCTCGCCTGATCAAGTGGCCCTCATGCACCCCTGGACCCCCTCTGCTCTTGCTCAAGAAGCACCTCCTCTCGAGTTGCGGGTTCCCATCAAAGTACTCAGTCACTGTCGCCCCCTCCCACCCCCCATCCGGCCACCAAACTAATGACGCTTGCCCGGCCAAGATACCTCCACGTAAGTGTCCAGCCGAAGCACCCCCACCCTCACCATCTCGGGGCCCACACCCTGCGCAGCCGATCCCCCACCATCAACAGGCGCCTCATTCGCCTGATTATCTTCCTCATTATCCATATTCATGAAAGCCTGTAGAGAACTGCCAATGGCCGCTTGCCACCAAACACCCAGCCCCTAAAACCTACACCACACCACACGAGCCATAACCACTTCCACAAACCCGCCGCCTTCGAAATGAGCTGCTCGTGGTCCCGGGAGCCCGGCCCCTTGCCTCGTGGCCCCAGGAGCCCGGCCCCTCACCCTGGGGAGAGGGCAGGGCCGGTGCCAACCACCCAGCAGAGCTCCGGCAGATACCAAGCAACTGACTGGGTTGACCCGGAGGGCAGGCCCCCTTCGAGAGTATGCGAGCACTTCCTCAGCACTCTGAACCCCCGAGGAGTATCAATTTACATACCCCGCTACTGTGCCAACCGCGCGGGAGGCTGTAACAACTATGCCTGGAAGGTCCCCCGTACCCTCGACTTGCTCCCCCGATGACGAAGTTGTCCGTCGCATGCTCACCCACCACCCACCCAATATGCACACCCCACACGCCCCGAGCCGCACAATATGTCAAGGTCTTGGTTATCTAAGGGGTCTTCTACACAAAAGTTCAAGTCGATTTTTGGGTCCGTTGACCGCTTAGCGTGGAGTGATGGCACCATAGTTGGAGATACCATTGTGTTTAAATTGGAGCCCGCGGAATTTTAGTGGTTTCAAAATATTGCCCCAATCAATCTGAGTCGCGCGCCTGTTCTGTCGACGGTGACGGTTTGACCCTTCCAAGAGAACCTGAACCAGTCATAGGCTACAAGTAGGAGTGTGAACAGACACGACCTCAGCTCGTCTGCACTTCGTAGCAAAAGAACTTCACGGAATATTTCTCAATATTCCTGTGTGCGCACACTGCAAATTATTCTCAACACATTTTCCCTAGATCAACTCAGGCATTTAGGAAGCACACGTGATGGCTGGAGGATCAGACAGCCAGAAGGCGAAAGCCGAGGAAGAACTGGCGGGTTCAGTCCAGCCCGAGGCAGCTGGAGTCCAACCGACGCCGGCAGAATCGGACCAGGACATGATGAAGAAGTTGTTACTGCAGCAGCAGCAGCAGCAAATTACTTTGATGATGGAACAGCTGACGCACCTGAACGCTGAGAAGGCTAAAGTAAGGTGACGTCGCGGGGTCCTCTACTCAGACGAAGGGCGACAAGGAGCTGGCGCGGCGCCAGAAACTTCCCTACTGTCCTTACCGTGAGGGCAACCCCTACCCCACCCGTCCTGCGACACTGGAGACACGGATGCCGCAACTGTACGATCTCTAGGGCGACAAGATGTTCGACAGCATTAACAAGAAGGCTTCGTCCTCGCTGAAGTACGAACAACTCGTTCTGGGACCTGCACTGGCATATTTTTTTGACGCCTTGCAATTTTCTGACTGTGACACCCTTGAGTTGTTGGAGAACCAGGACAAGGTGCCTGTTTCTGCGCAGGAGATTGAGCAGAGGGTGTACGAGACGCACAACACGTTCATGGGAGTCTTCACTTTGCTGGCTCAGCGCTACTCGATGCTGCAACTGCGCGCGAGTCTGGACGGTGATGCAGCAGCACACGGAGGACCAGAGGCGTTAAAAGCAAAGCTGGCGTTCATGGAAGACAAGGTGTACAACGACTCAGACGGCTTCACCAACGAGCCTATTTTCAACCAGTGGCTTCAGGAGTTTGAAACTTCACGGCAACGCGCAGTGATGAACACGGCAGCGAAGCAGGCAGCGCGGGGAGGTGCTGGTGGCCGTTTCCAAGGACGAGAACGGCGTGATGACGGAGATGGAGGCTCAAACCCGAAGAACACCATCGAATCAGCCTGGACGCGGATGCGGACAGGGCGCAGACGGGGCTGGCCGTGGGGCTGGCGCCGGGCGTTAATGTGCCTGGCACCGTCCTGCCCGGTTCCAACTTTCCCTTCCGGGATCGGGCAGAAGGTGGAGTCGACTCTACATGGCAGAGTGCGGCAGAGGAAGGGAGCCTGGCGCGCGGTGGCCGCCAACGCGGAGGTGTTGCAGTTTGCCCGCATCATATGCCCGAGTCATATGAGTCACTTGCTTGATCTGTTTTGGGATTTCAAACTGACACTTTTCGATCGGCCGCCACGTGGCCCGATCGAGCCTCGGCCAACTGCCGAGAGTTGTGCGTTAGTGCTTAAAACAGTTCCACTAGAATTAGTGAACCAATTTTCTCACTTCGAGCCCACACGTGCCACAAGCACGGTTTAGCTCTTTTTTCTGAGCGAATTATTCAAAACAAATAATTCTTCGGCTCGAAGTTGAAAACTTCACTGACTACTGACTGCGTCTTTCTTCATGCAGAATCCTCCTCTCCCTTTGCCGGTTGCCCCGGTCCCCATTTGGGGATCGCCTGCTGTGCGTGCCACCCTGAACGCCTGTAACGCATTCTTTCCAACTGTCTGATCTATGCGATGGTCGCGAGTTACAGTTGTGAACGCGCAAGACGGTCTTTCAGAGCATTTTGGACCTTTGCGCGCTACCTTTCGAGAGAGTATTCCGCCGGTCATCGTGGCTGATCTTCCAGCGCTTACGGCAGCAGGCACAGCTTTTCTAGTTGCGGATCCGACGGCTGCTTCCACGTTTTCTATGCCGGCACAGTGGGAAATTGTTCCCCCCGTCGCCGGCTCCGTGGGGGCCCGTCAAAGCCGCGGCTGAAACTTCGTGGAAGTTGGTTGGCCGGATTTTAAACTCCGCGTAAATTTACTCCGCGACGCAGCCTGCTGCGCCAGCGCCAGTTGTGCAAGCCGGACCGATTGATCCCGTCCTTGCACTGATGCAACAACAATTAGCCCAGCAACAAGTGAACCATGAGGCAGCGATGGCGGCATTGAAAGCGACGGTTGATGTGCAACAGCAGCAGCTGATTGCGGCCGCTGCTGCTGCGGTCGTTGTGGCCGCTCCTCCTATTTCACTTGAGCTGCGTGCGCTAATTTTTGCATTTGAGTCCGCGCCCTTGTGTGTCGAGGAGTGGCCGATCGAGTGCTTGGATGTCTTGATCGCGGTGATACATGTTCATGCGACGCGCCTTTCGGATTTTCTTGTCGCGTCCGGTACGGCTCACTTCGGGATAAACCCGTTAGTGAAGCTTAGGCCGGCCGCTTTTCCGCTGATGGTTCATTTTTGTCCGCAGTTGGCTGTTGATGATCCGCAGACACTGGAGGGGCCACTTCGCACGCCTCAGCTTCTACGCGCTTTCGTCTTTTCCGTGAAAGCAGAAGTTACGAAGTGGCAGGCTTTTGCTGGGATGATTGATCCCGCGCGCCCGACTATCGACTTCGCTTTGCTCGGGGCCCCCACGGATTCACCGTCAGCGAAGGGCAAAAATATTTCCGCCCCGATTGCTGGCGGTGGTGTTGGGGGTACGGGTTTTCCGGTACCGGCAGTTGGCAGCCCAGTGGTGCCAGTTACCCCAACGGTGCCGGAGAAGCATCGGCAGTCGGACGCGGACATCGAAGCGGCGGTGAAGGGCCACAACGTGTCCGCAGGCGCAGCGCAGTTTTCTGGTAGGTCGCTCTTCACTCGCCTTGCCCCGGTTAGACCTGAGTCAGGTGTTCACCGTGGATTGGACTTGCGGGTCCGTCCACGCCAGTCGTTCGCGGAGGATGATTCTCCGGCGTGGGAGATTGGCGTGGACGGCAGAGCTCACCTTCGGGTTAACTCGAAGTGTAAGTCTCTGGAGGAGTGGGAAGTTAGCTTCCTTGACATTGCCCTGGCTGCCCCTTCAGTGGAAGGTGGCAAGGTCTTGTTGGCTTTTCGTAACTGGTTTTGCCTTCGGGCAAACCAGTTCGGTTTTAAGGTCATGTTGGAGTTTAATGACTTCCTCATGCACCTTGTGAGTGAAGAGAAGTCCTCCATGGAGATGCCTAAGGTCGTCCTCATGTGGCAGGACTTTCAGCTCCGCAAGATAGCTGCGGGGACTGACCTCTTCACTCCCTCGGGGAATCCTAAGAAGGCAGTTGATGAGCGCCCTTCGAAGGTCCCTAAGGTGGCTAGGGACCCCCCTGTTGCTTCTTCCTCTGTTAAGAAGTCCAAAGGCAAATATTGCTTTAACTTCAACAAGAAGAAGGGTTGTAGTTACACTGCGTGCACACATGCACACATGTGCTCAGGGTGTGGGGGGGGGTCACTCTGTCGTTGAGTGCCCTAAGGCCTTGAGGGGGGTCTTGGAGTGTCACCCGTCGGCGACACATTGTTTTCAGGAAGCCTGAGACTCCTTCGGAGAACCCAAGCATGACTCCTGTTTTGTTTCCGGACCAGTTGACATTGCCGTGCATTCAGCCCTGCAGGGCTGTGGTCGGAGGTGGGACACCCCCTCCAAGCAGACCATGCCTATCGGGTTTGAGGAGTTGCTGAAGATGGCAGTGGTAGTAGACCCCAACAGTTTCCTAGAGATCGTGGTGTTTGCTGCCATGCTGACTGCCTTCTTCTTCTTCTGCCGGAAGGACAATGTCTCGGTAGAAAAGGCGGACGCCTGGAACCGTCGTGGTCACCTGGTCCGTGCCGACATGTCTTTCCCGGTTCTGGAGGAGGGGTCCCGCCAGGTGGATATCAGAGTGCGACACTCTAAGACCATCCAGGCGGGAGAGCGCTACCACACCGTGTGTACGGTAGAGATCCCCGACTCCCCCATCTGTGTCGTCCGGGCACTCTGGAGGGTTGGGCAATTGCCTAACCTCGGCCCGGACGGGCCTCTGTTTTGCACCGAGGATACCAAGGGCCGCCTGAAGCCCTTGACACACTCGGTGTTTGTGGCCGTCTTCCGCAAGCTGGCGGCTCGGGCGGGACTGGACCCGGCTGCCTTCACCGGCCACTCCTTCCGCCGTGGCGGGGCCACTGCAACTTTCAAGCTGCAAGTTCAGGATGCCCTGATTCAGGCCCACGGAGACTGGGCCTCCGAGTGCTACAAGTTGTATTGCGACATGGACTCCGCACAACAGCTGATCCTCCCCTCGGCAATGGCTTCTGACGCTGCAACTGCCACCACCCTCTCGTCGATGTCGCCTGGGATTTTTTTGTGCATCAGATTTTCTGTGCGACAGATCCCGTAGCGACGAGTGAGCGCGACAGTCGTGTCGCCCGCGACGGGTCGGACGGAGACCCGTCACTGTGTGTCAATTTGCCCGCATCATATGCCCGAGTCATATGAGTCACTTGCTTGATCTGTTTTGGGATTTCAAACGGACACTTTTCGATCGGCCGCCACGTGGCCCGATCGAGCCTCGGCCAACTGCCGAGAGTTGTACGTTAGTGCTTAAAACAGTTCCACTAGAATTAGTGAACCAGCTTTCTCACTTCGAGCCCACGCGTGCCACAAGCACGGTTTAGCTCTTTTTTCTCCCGCCATCCCTCCCTGGTCCTGTTGTGTGACTCTGGGTTTGAGCGTGGTGGGGTTTGGGTGAGAGGAAGCTTCTTTGTCCCCCAGGTCTTGGCTGAAGCCTAGCTGGAGCCGAGCTGGAGCTCAGCAGCTGCTTGGCAGCTGCACAGAAGCTTCCTTGTGTCACCACTGCTTAGAGCCACATTCAGACACTTGGCTAGTTGTGAGACTGAGAGATGAGACAGACTCGAGAGTTGTTGGTACAGAGACACAGAGACATGGGACCCCTGCCTGATGTCTGACTAGCAGACCGCTGTGACCAGTAGTACTGGAACACATCTTCGCAGACGATATATCAATATTTGATTCGTATAAAATATTGCTAGTCCCATGTGTGTTGTGATTGTGCCTTGGTGTACCTGCTTCCTGGCAAGAATAAGGAGGATGACACGCCTCTAGTCACTGCTGGACCTCAACGACATCGAGCTGCAGGCGCGCCACATCCGCAGCGAGGCGAACGAGTGGGCGGACCGGCTTTCGCGAGACACCGACATCGACGACTGGAAGCTGAATCGGCGTTGGCTCGACTGGGCGCAGACTGAGTGGGGCGAGCACACGGTCGATCGCTTCGCGTCGGAGATCTCAGCGCAGCTGCCGAGGTACTGCGTCCAGTGGCTGGATCCTCACTACGACTAGAGCGGCGAGAACAACTGGATCAACGCGCCCAGACACAGGGACTCTTGGACGAGGTGGCGCACAAGCTTCCAGGAAGGCGCTGGGGGCACGGGTGTGGCCCCGTACTGGCCGGGCCAGTCATGGTTCCGGGAGCTGGAGGAGATCGCCAAGGAGGAGGTGATGCCGCCCCGCAGGCGGGACCTCTTTGCTCCGAGCCGGCTAGGCGGGTCCGACCTGCTCGGTGCGTCCAGCTGGGACGCCATCATGTTTCGAATTCCGGTGCGCCCGCGAGTGTGTACGTGCAGGCGAGCAGTGCATCGGCAGCATGGCCGGTGCCGGCTGGGGGCGCACGACTGGAGGTGTACTGGCCCTTGGACCATGACTGGTACAAGGGCACCGTGGCCGACGTGGCGAGCACGGGGCAGCACCACATCCAGTACGACGATGGGGACAAGGAGTGGCTGCAGCTCTCGGAGGAGCTGACACGCCCGGAGCGGCAGGAGGCCGAAGAGGACAACGATGTGGCGCCCGTGGTCGAGTGGACATCGGCCCTGCGGGACGCTGAGGTGAGCTGGGCGTGAGCCAGTTCACGGAGTTGGCGGTGCAGATGCAGGAGCAGGCGTTGAAGGAGACGACGCGGGGGAACTACGGTCCCAAGTCCAAAAAGTTCTAGGACTTCTGCGAGGGCGAGGGACGGGAGTGGCTCCCCGCGTCAGAAGAGACGGTGCGTCTCTACCTGGCGATGCTTTTGGACAGAGGTGGCATCCGGGCGACATCAGTGCAACCGTTCCTGTCGGCAATCAACAACTACCACGAGGACATGGGCTGGCCGGGCCCGGCGAAGGGGAGATCGGTGAGCCGTGCACTGAAGGGCATGGCGAGACTGCAGGTGGCAGCATCGGAGGCGACGGGTGTCACCGTGACGGAGCGCACCTGGCTGCCGGCGAAGCACGTGCGCACGGTGCACGATGCAGCGCTCACACCCGAGCCGGAGGACCGGGACCAGATCCGGTGGTTGTAAGCTTGCATCTACGTGGTGCTCGCTTTTGTTTCTTTTGGCAGGCCAGACACGGGCACTTTGCTCCAGCAGGAGAATGTGCTGATGGACGAGGGGGTGGTGATGGAGAAGGTGTGCTTCCTCGGAGGATGGGCGCGGCTTTCTGCTGTTGTGTAGACGTACATCGAACCGACAACCGTGCCGGACCAGGCAATGCGCAGCTACTTCGGGTGGCTGGCACCACAGGGAATTTGTGCGCAGGAGTGTTGAGGCAGGTGCAATCTTTGGGACATTGGCAGTAGATCGTGTGTGCAGAAAGAAGTGTTTAAATGGGAGCCCGCGGAATTTTGGTGGTTTCAAAATATTACCCCAATCAATCTGAGTCGCGCGCCTGTTCTGTCGACGGTGACGGTTCGACCCTTCTAAGAGAACCTGAACCAGTCACAGACTACAAGTAGGAGTTTGAGCAGACACAAACTCAGCTCTCTTCTTTTGCACTTCCTTCCCTCCCAACCCAGCATCTCTATTCAGTTGCAGACTTGGATATTCATCATAAATAGACATTTACTGGGCTGTAAACTTAAGTCTAGGCTGGTAGCTTAGATAGCGCCAGCCAGACAAATACTATTTATTGTAATGAATGGGCAGTAGTGTGCCTTTTGGAAGTAGATCATACGTGCAGAAAGAAAGGTAGATATCTTCATCGGGTTATATTCTAGTTATCCACCGGTTGACATCTCAAGCGAGAGGGGTCCGAGTCTACAACACTCAGTCAACGCAATATTTGAACTTTTGTGTAGAAGACCTTATAGGTAACCAAGACCGTGATGTACATCCCAATATGCACTCGACTTGAATATATCCAATATGTACACAGCCTCCCCCACCCATCACGCACATGCAACATATATACACAATCCGCACAATATACACAACCAAGGGCCTGGCTGATCAAGGTAGCGGCCAATGCTTTGTACAACCCCAGCAGGGGGGCCAAGAAATGTTCAAATTGGAGTGCAACAGAATTTTTGTGGTTTCAGACTTTCAGAATCCATGACTCCTGCTGCAGTAGAGCCGAATGACACATGTAGCTCCGTGACACAAACAGGATGTACAAGTAGCCGCGAAGCGACACGCCTGTTCAGCTCTGCTCCTTTTGCTCTTGCAAACAGGAACTTCACGGGTACCTACGGTACTCTGTGAGGCATCTGATTTTGTAAGAATTTCTTCACCTGTTTCACCTGTAAACAGTAGAGTAGGTAGTGACAAGACCACTAGGTTGTACGACGGCGATCGAACGACGACGGGAGATCTAACAGCGAAGTCGCGGGGACGGCGTTTACGACTGCAAACGACGGCTTCACATCGGCTACGGCAGTACGATTGACTACACTGTGACTCCTTTGAGGGAGAAGAATGGCTGGAACTGCTAAGGGCAAGACTCCAGAGGATTTCCCTCCCCTCCCGGGGAAGCCAGACATCGGGCAGGCTTCCCCTTCCCCCGCAGCACCGTCCACACAGGACGTGCTGATGCAACAAATTCTGGTCATGCAAAAGCAGCAAGGGGAGCTGCTTGAAATGCAGAGGCAGCAGGCACAGGAGCATCGCCAGCTGCGTGATGAGCTTCACCGACAAGCACTAATCAACGTGGAGTTGGAGGCGAAGGTGGCAGCGAAGCCTGGGACTTCGGACCCGGACACCGTAGCTTAGACCGCCGAACAACTTCTGGAGAGAAGGAGGAAGCTGGCGTACGTGCCAGCAGCCTCAGTCAACCCGTTCCCGCCGCGGCCGGCTACGCTGACATCGAGAATGCCTCAGTTGTACGACCTGCACGGAAACAAGACGTACGACGCTCTCTCCAAGAAGTCCAACTCTTCAATGAAGTACGAGTGCCTAGTTCTGGCTCCGGCGCTGTCTTATTTGCACGACGTGGTGTACGAATGCAACGAGACGTTGGACGTGAACGAGGGCTGCGATTTGTCGGGCAGCGAGTGGCTAAAACGTTTCCACGCAGTGACCAACTCTGTGCACGGCGTGTACGCGTTGCTGTGCAACAGGTGGACGATGCTGGAACTGCGTGGACAGCTGGAGCAGGAGCCTGGATCTTCGCAGCGGGGAGGATTTGACGCTCTACGTGCTAAACTGCAGTTCGTGGAGGACAGAGTCTACCAGGCAGCGGACGGCGTGGTGGCGGACGAGGTGTTGCAGCAGTGGCTGAACGACTTTGACAAGAACCGCGGCAAGGCAATGCTAAGCCTTACGTAAAAAAATGCAGCGAGTGCGGAAACGTGGGTCGTGAATCCACGGGACCGGAACCAACGCTGGAAGGAGAGCGATCGGCGTAAGAAGTACGAGGAGAAGGACGGTAAGAAGCCTACCGAAAAAGGCGGCAAGGGCCGGGGCGGAAAGCCCGCGGCCGATGTGTGATGTGCGTGCCGCCACCCCGTCCAGCGCAACAGCCCTCTCCGGGCGCTGGGCGGGGAAATCTCACCGTGCAACAACAGGTGAGACATCGGAGGGGAGCATGGCGCGCGGCGGGCGCCAGTTCCGAAGTGATGCAATGGATTACTCACGGGGTGAAGTTGAGGTGGAAGCGCGGGCCTCCGCCTCCGTTCGACCACGGGGTGTCACTGAGGGATGCTACGCGGCAGCAACAGGTGTGGCTGGACGCGGAGAAGGAAAGGCTGCTACAGAACGGTGCCTGGACGAGAGCGACGAGAAGATCTCATGTTTCTCGCGCTTTTCTAGTGCCGAAACCGGGTACGAACAAATGGAGAGTGGTGGTGGACTTCCGATGGCTGAACCAGTGGTGTGTGAAGAATCGCGTGAAGATGGAGACGCTGAAGAAACTAAGGAGACTGGCGAAACCGGGCGACTGGTGCTTCAGCTTCGACCTCCAGGACGGTTTTCATGCGCTGGGGATCCACCCGAACTTTCAACGCTTCATGCAGTTCGACCTGCAAGGGGACCTGCTTCAATGTTCAGCGGTGCCGTTCGGGTGGAACGACGCTCCGAGGGTGTTCTACAAGTTCGTACGCGTGATGGTGGAAGCTCTACGTTCTCCACAGGCAGCGGAAGATCGCAGAGAAATCAGGAGGTTGCGGGACGGTTCCGCAGTACGACAACGATGGTCAGTCCGTCGCAGAGCAGGTGGTGCTGGCGAGAACGCGAACCGTCACAGCGGAATGCGAGTACTACCGTACATGGACGATTTTCTGGTGTTGGTCGACTCTCAGAGAGAAGGCTTTCTGCGTCGAGAAAAAGTTCAACTGGTGCTTCATCGACTAGGCCTACGGCGGAACGAGAAGAAAGGCCAATGGGAGCCTACACAGGTGGTGGAGCACCTCGGTTTGGAGGTGGACCTGAAGCTGGGACAATTCCGTGTAACAGAACGACGGGTACACAAAATCCACACCAGGGCGAAGGAGATCCTGTGCGACGCCACAAGAAATCGGAGGTGGATTCCTGCCAGGAGACTGGCTTCCTTCACGGGAATCTGCCAATCCGTGTACTTGGCAGTACCAGCGGCGCGGCTCTACCTACGGGAGCTCTACTTCGTGCTGGCAGAGAAACGCAGCTGGGGAACAAAGGTAAAGATCTCGCGTGCAGCTCGGGGGGACTTAGAATGGTGGTCCAGGCTGCCTGTGATGAGCAGGTGGAACGGGCGCAAGATCTGGAGATCCCCGACGAGAGCGAAGGTGCACACAGACTCTTCGATGACGGCCTGGGGAGGAGTGCTGAACCTGAAGTTCCCCGCGAGAGGTTTCTGGTCAGACGAGATGCGCAACTGGCACATCACACACCTGGAGTTGGAGGCCGTGTACAAGACCGTACAGGCGTTCCTGAAGGAGCTGGAGGGCAAGGTCGTACGGCTCTACTGCGACAACCAGGCGGTGGTGGCAATGCTCTCGCACTTCACCTCCAGAAACCCGGACCTGATGAGGAGAATGAGGAGGCTCTGGCTGCTGCTGGATCTGCACGACATCGAGTTGCAGGCTCGTTACATCCGCAGCGAGGCCAACGTGTGGGCCGACAACCTTTCTCGCTGCGAGGATTTGGACGACTGGAGACTCAATCGAGACTGGTTCGTGTGGGCCAACAAGCAGTGGGGCCCCTACACAGTCGACCGGTTCGCTTCCGAGATCTCCGCGCAGCTTCCTCGGTACTACGCTGCGTGGAAGGACCCGAGGTGCGAAGGTGTGGACTCTCTGACGTACGACTGGCGGGGGGAGAACAATTGGGTGAACCCCCCGTGGGCGCTGCTGGACGAGGTGGCGCACAAGCTGCGGGAGGAGGGGGCCGCTGCTACGGTGGTGGCTCCGTACTGGCCGGGACAGTCCTGGTTCAGGGAGCTGGAGGCCCTGGCCACCGAGGTGGTGATCATGCCGCGGCGCAGGGACCTGTTCACTCCGAGCAGGCTGGGAGGGTCCGAGCTGCTCGGGCCCTCAAAGTGGGACGCTGTGATGTTCTTCATCGAGGCGCGCCCGTGAGTTACTACGCTGCTGAAGTACGAAGGAGCTCTGCTTCGTGTACGACAGCAGCCGAGGTGACCGTGGGCTCTAAAATCGAGGTGTTCTGGAAGGACGATGACTGCTTCTACCCGGGTGTGGTGAAGGAGTTCAACGAGGACGGGAAGGCGCACGTGCTGTACGACGACGGCGACGAGGAGACACTGGACTTGTCCGAGGAGAACTTCAAAATCATTAACAGCGTGTCGGAGCTGACGGACGAGGCAGCGGACGCGGACGGCGAGAACATCGAGAACAGCGGAGGCGACTACGAAGAGTACAAGCGCGGTGGTGTTGTACAAAACTTCCTCACGCGCTCACTCTGTGAGCGGTGGAGGAGTGAGTTGGGACCTTCCCGGCTCACGGAACTGGCAGTGACAATGCAGAGAAAAGCACTGCTGGACACGACGATGAGCAACTACGGACCGAAGGCGCGGCGCTTCATTTTATTTTGTGAGCAGCACCAACGGCCGTGGCTGCCAGCATCGGAGGCGACGGTGTTGCTGTACATCGCCTCTCTGTTGAAGGACGGGGGCATCAAGTCGGCCTCCTTGCAGCCGTACCTGTCTGCCATCAACAACTACCACGAGGACCTGCGGTTTCCTGGACCAGCGAAGGGTCGTTCTGTGACCTGAGCTGTGAAAGGGATGGCGACCATCCAGGCGGAGCTGACAGTGCAGGAGGAGAACATCGAGACCCAGCGGACTTGGCTGCCGGCGGCACACGTACGACGTGTGCACGAAGCAGCGCTGAAGTTGACTCCGAGATCTCCTGAGGAGCTGCGGCTACTGCGAGCCTTCGCCTACGTGGTTGTTGCCTTCGTGACCTTCGGCAGACCGGACACGGGAACTTCGTTGTCACGGCAGCACGTTCATTGTGGCGACAATGAGTTCTCGGTGGTGCTGCTAAAAGAGAAAGGACGGCGGCATCACCTGGTGAAGAGACGCCTGTGCATCCCCTGGAAGGGGGTGGCTCTTTTGAAGGAGCTGATCGAGCACTGGGAGTTCCACCGTGACACGGCTTGGAACAGTTCTGAGAAGACTCAACCTGATGCCTACTGGCTGCTACCCGAGGACCCGAAGAACTTCAAGGCTTTAGTGGCAAATGACTGGATCGGTCTGGCTCTCAGCGAGCTGGACTGCAGACCCCCGGAAGGAGGTCACTTTTCTGCACACAGCACCCGGAAGGGTGCCACGACGTGTGCTCGAGCTATGGGTGTTGCAATGGAGAAAGTGTGCTTCTTCGGAGGCTGGTCACAGTTCTTTTCGGCAGTGCAGCACTACATCGACCCGACAGCTCTGAGGGACACAGACATGGACTACTACTTCGCTTGGTTAACATGGTCACAGTGACAGAGATCAGATTTCTTTTGTGTGCCTCACAGTTTCATCTTTGGTTTCATGGCAAATGAGGATTCGAGCAAAAGAGAAATGTTCAAATTGGAGTGCAACAGAATTTTTGTGGTTTCAGACTTTCAGAATCCGTGACTCCTGCTGCAGTAGAGCCGAATGACACATGTAGCTCCGTGACACAAACAGGATGTACAAGTAGCCACGAAGCGACACGCCTGTTCAGCTCTGTTCCTTTTGCTCTTCCCACCGCTCCCGACCCAGAGGACTCTTTCCTTTTGGTGACGTGCACAGACAGTCTGGACATCTCATCAAAACTAGAATTTAGAAAGCATTCAAAAAGCACTTTATGCATTTTAAACACTTTACAAAATCATTTTAATGAAATGTATTGCAGTGCCTGCCTTTGGCAAATGAGGATTCGAGCAAAAGAGAAATCATAGGAACGGTCTGGACCGTAGAGAGCAACGGCAAGCGGAGACCACACAAGAAGCGCGGCTCCGTCCTCACGGGCCCGGCCCAAACCACAACCAACTGGCGCCTAAAAACCTGAGCCGTTTTGGGGGGTTCTTACCCCTCAGCACGGCAAACGCTCCCAATAGTGTTCTCTTCCCCCAAGCCGATGCGGCGGGCGGTCGGCGCTGTGCGGGTGACCGCAGAAACCCTAAAACCCGTTGTGTGCTTATCCTTGGACCGATTCCTTTGGCACCCCGTAGCCACACAAGACCAGCTGCACTATGTACCCACGCCGGGGATCAAAGGACTCAACACACACTTCGGGACACTTATCCGGAATCTCCGGAGCTCACTTGTGAAGAATGGGACCCCCTAAGCCTCGTTGAGCCACCCGAGCCCATTTGCATCCGCAACGCCCGCGCATTGTTGGCTTGTGCCCGAAGCCGGCTCATCCCTGCCCCCCGTGCTGCGCGAGCCATATCTCCACCACCAAGCTCACACGTAGGACCGCCCCTCTGCTCCCTGAGCCTCACTGGGCCACCCGAGCCCCTCTGCGATTGCCCTACCGGCGCACTGTTGTTGTTTCTCTGAAGCCGGCTCACCTCCGCCAATCGAGCCACCCCTTCACCACCAAGCCCACATCCCACAGCACCCCGCTGCCCCCTACACGCCCTAGAGCCTGGTCTGAAGAGGGCTTGCCCACCCACGCCACGGCCAGAATGTCCAAGGCCTGTCTCAAGGGGCTGCGAATGATAAACTGGGTTGCCCTCATCCGAACTTGCGCACCCACCACCGACTTGCGCCTGTATCCCTCTACCCCCCGCACCAACTCCACATGACTGAAGCCCTTGCTGTGGTTGCCTTGCGAGGAAGCTGTGAACTTGAGCAATGCGCTCCACACTTGCCCTACAACTGTCATGCCGCACTGTTCCTACTTGGGGTCCCATCCCCACAGTTGCCTGTGTGTCCCAAGCCCTCCCGGTGGCCGATAGTTCACCACCCAGTCGTCGCCTTCCCGACAGCTGCTCACTGTTAGTTCCGGCACGGCCAGCAACCTCGCCCGATGGGCACGGAAGCTGATGAGATGCCATATGCTGCCGTGCAACCTGTTGTAAGTGGTCATCGCTGCCAGGATGGCCCCCCGGGCTCTGAGGGGCCCGGCGTGTGTCATCTCCACCCGCGGACCTCCCCACATCTCCCCCGTCATCCTCATCAGTTCCCTCCATGCCATCAACCCCCCCAAGAAGGCCGGCCACCCGTCTGCTCGCCCCCATCAAGGTGGCCACCCCTCCCTCCGCCAAGGCCATTGCTTGCTCCGGCGAGGCCCCACTCTGCTCCTGAGTCCAGACCCCACTCTCCGGGCCCGGCGACAAAAGGTCATCCCACTCATTCAAGATATCCTCGACACTTGACGCCGCCTGGCTGAGCCCGCCTATGCCTGTCCGCGCCCCTCCAGATCGCGCCTCGGCGGTGCCCCCTCCTTGACCCTCCACAGTGCCCAGATGCTCCGCCTCCCGCCGCACATCCTCCATGCTCTCCAAGAGCCTCGATGCCATCGCGCCTGCCTCACCGGATGCCTGCCCAGACTGCTCACGTTGCGTTCCCTCAGATTCCTGCGTCCCACCACCAGATCCATCCTGCGTGGCATAATCTGTCTCCTCGAACACGTCCTCCCATGCTCTGTCCATCAGCGCCAACCTCTCTGCCCCTTGCCATCGAACGGCCTCCCCCCGATCCAGGTCCGGGCCCATGCCACCTCTCACACGCCCTCCGCCACCCCAACGCTACCCACTTCCGGCCGGACACCGCCTCACAGCCCGCCTGATGATCAGCCCTGCGACCCCTCGTGCAAGCGCGAAAGAAAGCTGCCGGACCCACTTCTCCTTCCAGCCCACAACCCCGCCATGTGCCGCCTCTTCGTCCTCGTCCTTGTCCCGCTGTGTGTATGCTTATCCTTGCGACTCCTTTGGCACCCCGTAGCCACAGGAGATTGCACTATGTACCCACGCCGGGGATCAAAGGATTCAGCACACACTTCGGGACACTTATCCGGATTCTCCGGAGCTCACTAGTGAAGAATGCGACCCCCTAAGCCTCACTGAGCCACCCGAGCCCCTCTGCATCCGCACTGCCGGCACACTGCTGCTGCTGCTGCTGCTGCTGTTGTAGTTGCTGTTGTTGCTGCGTGTGTAAATGGGTTTGCAATTTCTATTGGTGTCAGTACTCATGGAAACAGTACGCAGCGAAAAAGCTGCCGTCGTACCCTGCTGGGAAGATCAAACCATTTCACACGTTGTTAGTGGATGGCCGGCATTCACCAACCACCACTGCTGGAAGTAATAGCCACGCAACCCCCACTGTCTGAAAATACCCATAAGCCGAGCCATTGCCAAGCCACCCTCCGTCCCCTCCTTCCATTGCCGCATGCATCCGGCCCGGCTTTGCACAGCCATTCCCTCCAACATCTCTGCCGCCCGGCTGCCCCAATTGGCTCCTCGCTCCTGCGTGAAAAACTCCCGCTCCGAGCCTGGCGACAGCGGGTCATCCGCCTCCATCAGGATGTCGTCCGCGCTGAGGATGTGGGTCGACGCCCCGTGGCAGGCCGCACTTGCACTCACCAAGCCCCCATCACCTTGGGACCCCCTTGTGCCTGGGCCCTGGGTCATGGCCGCCGAGGCCACACTCGTCGGCTCCCCTTGCCCACCGCCCTCCGCCTTATCCATGCTCTGACGCCTAGCGGGTCGCTCGCCCTGTAAGATGTCTTGGATTCTGTCCAAGAGATTGGTCGCCAGCCTTCCAGCCTCACTCCCCCCTCCAGAACTCTCCACCGACTGCCTGGGTCGGTCGCCATGCCGAGACCTTCGCCCCCAGGGCCTCTGTCAGCTCCGCCTGCCTCCCTGCCACCTGTGCATGCCTCTCTCCCGAGCGTGTCCGTTAACTCCACCTGTGCCATGATGCCAACTCCGCCTGTGTGAACCGGGACTGAATGGGGTCCGGCACTCCCATTCACCCCCGCCCCCGAAGCTAACGCCCCCACCCTCCCCGCCCTGCAACGAAGACTGCCCACGCCGCTTCCCCCAGACCCTTGTGTCTCACCCTCCCGTCCATCCTGTCCGCCCTGCGTGGCATAGTCAGTCTCCTCAAACGCATCCTCCCAAGCTCTGTCCATCAGCACCAACCCCGCTCGTCGCCGTTGAGCCACCCCCTCCCCACAAGCAAGACCGGGACCTCCGCCTCCTCCAACAGGCCTACTGCCAGCACTCCGTCAACAGGACCTCCGCCGCCGGCCCCAGCCCCCGTACACCTCCGTCCACTCCGAAGGGGGCCAGCTCGTGCGGGCGCACATTCCCTTACGTCGCCCTCTTGCTCTCCTCCACGTTCCTTAATGCTGCCCCCGGGGCCATCATGGCCGGCCCAAGGTTATGTCCATGTGTGTATGCTTATCCTTGCGACTCCTTTGGCACCCCGAAGCCACTGGAGACTGCACTATGTACCCACGCCAGGGATCAAAGGATTCAGCACACACTTCGGAACACTCATCCGGATTCTCCAGAGGTCACTAGTATGTGTGTTTGTACGTGCTTATCCTTGGACCGATTCCTTTGGCACATCGTAAAAAAATGTCGGTCGCGCTATGTGCCCACACCGGGGATCAAAGGATTCAGCACACATTTCAGGAGACCTATCCACATTCTCCGGAATCATTATTGAAGAATGGGACCCCTTAAGCCTCACTGGGCCACCTAAGCCCCTCTGCAACTGCATTGCCGTATTGTGTCTTTGATGCCGGTTCACCTCTGCCCCCGGTATGCTCGAGGCACCCCCCCACCAAGCCTACGCTCAGGACTACCACCTTGGTCCCTACCTACCCTACAGCCTGGCCTCAAGAGAGCTTGTCACCCACGCCACAGCTGGTATTGCCGAGGGTTGTCCTAAGGGGTTGAGAATGATGAACGGAATTGCCCCCATCTGATCTTGCGCACCCGCCACCGACCTGCGCTTGCAAACCGCTACCCCCAGCACCAACTCTATGGGATTAAAGCCCTTGCATGGAATGCCCTACGAGGAAGCTGTGAACTTGAGCAATGCGCTCTACACTTGCACTGCAACTATCGTTCTGCACCCGTCCTACTTGGGGTCCCATCCACACACATGCCTTTGTGTCCCGTCCCGAGGAATCCCGGTGGCCAATAGTTCACCAATCGGTCGTCGCCTTCCCGACAACTGCTCATCAATGTTAGTTCCGGCACAACCATCAACCTCCCCACGTGGGCGGGGAAGCTGATGAGACGCCATGGTGAGGTGCAACCTGTTGTAAGTGGCCATCGCTGCCGGGATGGGCCCCCGGTCTTGAAGGGGCCCGCCATGTGTCAACTCCACCCGTGACCCTTCCACCCACAACTCGCGCAACACCCGCGAGGTTTCCTGTTCTGCGTAGGTTAGTAACTTGTCCAGTGGACAGAGACGGCCTTGATTTGCTTCGTTGTCACGTTGTCGATGACTTGCAAGTGTCTAGACTTTGCCACGTGGAATTCTGGGGAATTCGACTCGCTACATCCCCATCGATTCCCGCAAATACAGTGCACCACCGTGTCACCCTTACAGCCGGGCCTCTCACCCGCATATCGCTATACGCACGACATAACAATTCTAATCCCTGTGTATATTAATAACTCGGGTTACGTGTTACCCCAGTGATTATGCCGCGGTTTCCAAACTTGCCAAACTGAAACGTGGATAGATGCGGCCGAAATATCCGCCGTTTCGTCAAGTGTGTAGAGAGGTCTCGTCTACTCACCTTTGTGCCCCCTACCACGCTGTGGAATCGGCCGAATGCCTCATTGTGAGTTGAGAAGATCATGTCCCGCCCATCTCTTACCAAATGCACCACATGCACCTGTGCGGCCAGCAACACAAACCTTCTTTGGCGTGCAAACATCATTTGCAGGCGGCAGAAACACAAAAAATGTTTGGGAAAGAAAAATGATTAACCTCAGGATGCAAGCTAACAAGGCGACAAAACAGCGCGGGTGCCCCAAGCCTCCAGCCGCTCATGGCGCCAAAACAGCGCGGGTGCCCCAAGCCTCCAGCCGCTCATGGCGCCAAAACAGCGCGGGTGCCCCAAGCCTCCAGCCGCTCATGGCGACAAAACAGCGCGGGTGCCCCAAGCCTCCAGCCGCT